>JACXGM010007896.1:8350-29936 GCA_016801145.1 Umbra pygmaea | reverse complement strand
GCGGTAGTCAATTTTGTTGTTGTGAGTTTATGCAATCCATGTATCTATATTATTTGCTTTTGGCAAAAACAGTTTGGATATCTTTATAGATGAGATCCTTGCCGTTCTAGCAGTATATAACATGACGGGTTTTGCGCATGTTTACAATATGTAATTAATCAATGTATGTGACGTGCGCGAAAAGGTCCCGGTGCCGGTTCCCCTGTGGATGAACAGGTTAATGTTCGCAATTTTTCTGTAATCAACGACAATGAATATGGCTATGACACAGGAGCTTGCTGCATAATTTAGAGAGGGAAGGTGATATCTAACAAGAAAGCCTCTGATTGGCTGCTCCATTAAGGTTTGAAAAGACACAGTCAAATCAGACTTATTTGCCCTTGTTTAATTCCTAAAATTAGATTAAAATAGATTAAAGTATTAAAAGTGTTGTACCGAAATCACCTATATTTAGCAAATGTCCACAGTATAATAACTGAATAACTGTGTTTGTGCTCAAATGTCCTCAGTATAATAACTGAATAACTGTGTTTGTGCTCAAATGTCCACAGTATAATAACTGAATAACTGTGTTTGTGCTCAAATGTCCACAGTATAATAACTGAATAACTGTGTTTGTGCTCAAATGTCCCCAGTATAATAACTGAATAACTGTGTTTGTGCTCAAATGTCCACAGTATAATAACTGAATAACTGTGTTTGTGCTCAATATGTTTATTTTCGACCCACATACAGTAAACTGTTCTTTTGATTAAAGGATCACATTTGTTTGGGTCCTCCACTAATGCATACAACATTTTGATTGGTTAAAACAGACAAGCACTCAAATATTATTGGTCAAAAATGTATCTAACCCAAATCCCACGCAGCTCTACGCCAATTTGCGCTCCCTCATGCAGTAGGCCCGGGGAGAGTTAGAGAGCCCATGGTCATCCTCGAACCCATGGTGCTGTAGACTTTCCTGCAATGCAGCGACTTAGCCTGCTACGCCACACAGACCCCCCCTTTGCACTACTTTTTAAATGGCAACTGGTTCTTTAGGGCCAAATGTGAGCATCTCCCAAATGTACATTTAGATCAGATCATGAGATTTTGCTATTCGTATTTTGTATTATTTGACAGCCTGAAACTACACACAGTATGTGAAGCTGCATTAAATGTACTTGCATAAATGTCATGAGGCCCATACATTTTACATTTAGGTCCACAGCTTTCTATTACTTTTTGCTGTTTGTGCTAGAAATGTTTCACAGCAACAGCTTACAGTGCATCTGAAAACTATTCACAGTGCTTCACTTGTTCCACATTTTGTTATGTTACAACCTTATTCTGAAATGGATTCAATTCATTATTTCCCTCAAAATTCTACAAACATTACCCCATAATGACAATGTGAAAGTGTGTTTGAAATGTTAGCAAATGTATTAAAAGTAAAAAACAAAAAGAGCACTTATACAGTACATAAAATGGCAAAAGCACATGCACATACGTATTCACAGCCTTTGCCATTACACTCAAAATTGAGCTCAGGTGCATCCTGTTACCACTGATCATCCTTGAGATGTTTCCATAACCTGATTGGAGTCCAAATGTGGTAAATTCAGTTTACTCAACACACCTGTTTATATAAGGTCCCACAGTAAACAGTGCATGTCAGAGCACAAACCAAGCCATGAATTCCAAGGAATGTTCTGTAGACCTCAGAGACAGGATTGTGTTGAGGCACAGATCAGGGAATGGTACAGAAAATATCTGCAGCTTTGAAGGTCCCAATGGCCTCCATCGTGGAAGAAGTTTGGAAACATCAGGGGCCTCATGTTTAAATGTTGCGTACGCAGGTTTGCACGCACACGTGTGATCTATAAAACTTAACTTGACGTGTGAATGTGCGGGCCATCATGGAAACTTTTGAGCAGACGTGAGAATGTGCGAGCCGTCCGCAAACTGAAAAGTGCCATAACTCACCAAACATTACAAAAGAACGTTTCCACTGCAGTTACTGTCATACGTCTATGACGTTGATTATTCAAAAAACATAATTAACTCTGCCAATAAAAGTTTGATCATTTATGTGGATGATTCACATCAAAATGCCAAAACCTAAATGGGAAATGCTATTAACTGTTTAATCTGCTGCCACCTAATAGCTTCTGTCAAACGAATGACAAAATCACTAAGGAAATGCTTGTCACTCTCTGTATATGGTTAATATTGCACACAGTACGGATTACTTACCACAGATTAAATATATACTCACTGTGCTGTGCAACTACAAGTTGGCATGGGAAAATGGAATTGTCTCTGTGAGCCTGACTCTGGCTCATCCATAACGCACAGGAGGCATGGCGCACTGATCCACCTCCCAAGGATGAAACGCAGTAACAGGTATGCAAAATCCCTCACGTGTGATGCTCAATTGATTCCATGGATTATGTGGAAATAACTGTACAAGGTGTGGGAAATTATGTGTAGCCTATAAAAGGACGCGTAAAAGATGATACATATACTTGATGTGCAATGACTGCTCCAGCCAGGGCGCGAAATACAAGGTGCCTTATATATAAAAAATATGTTCGGGACGGTTCTTAACCAACTTTGGGACATTTACATATTGTTTACATGGACGTAAATCATAACTTGCATACAACACTGGTTACTAACCTATATGTTTAAACACAAGGCTGATGAAGCAGTTCATAATTCATCTTAAAAGTTAATAAAATACATAAAATTAACATGACAAGCGCAGCAATATTTTCGCTTCTCCACATCGGTAGAACACCAATGAGATTGATATTCTCTCGACGAGCCACATTCTCAAATGTGCAGCTGACACGAACAGTTTTAGTAGTATGTAAGAGATGAATATTTAGCATAATGGTAAAACATATAAAGAAGGGAAATATGAAGTTGCAAAAATTAGATTGTGACTTCAGCTTTTTTGAAAACAGCACACAAAGAAATGTAGTTTTAATGCAGGTTTGAATGGCATGTCAGGACACTCAATTGTCTTTAGACTGGCTAACAGTAGCTCTAGAGAAATTGGTCATATGATCTTCTTGACCTGAGATTAATACATACTAATTCAACTGTGCAAAATTGTTATTGCACATGATATTTAAGCATTTTTGGAAATAAAGTTAAACCGGTTTTATACATGTGAATATTTCTGTACTTTTCCAGTTTTGGGGTGTACGTCATCTCTGGTATTTCTGTGCGTAGGTACTTTTCCAGTTTTGGGTGTACGTCATCTTCTGGTATGTCAGCTGCACAATTATTTTATAGGCCACAGGACTCTTCCTAGAGCTGGCCACCTGGCCAAACTGAGCGATCAGGGGAGATAGTGTCTTAGTCAGGGAGGTGTCCAAGAACCCAATGGTCACTCTGACAGAACTCCAGCGTTTCTCTGTGGTGAGAGGATAACCTTCCAGAAGAGCAATCATCTCTGCAGCACTCCACCAATCAGGCATGTATGAAGCCACTTCTCAGTAAAAGGCACATGAGAGCCCACCTGGGGTTTGCCAAAAGGCACCTGAAGGACTCCCAGACCATGATAAACCAAATTCTCTGGAAAGATTAAACTCTACGGCCTGAATGGCAAGCGTCATGTCTGGATGAAAACAGGGACCGCTCATCACTTGGCCAGTACCATCCCTACAGTGAAACATGGTGGTGGCAGCATCATTCTGTGGGCACGTTTTTCAGTGGCAGGTACTGCAAGACTAGTTAGGATCGAGGTAGATTGCTTTGGACCTCAGACTGGGGTGAAGGTATCTTCCAATAGGACAATACTCATAAGCACACTGCCAAGATAACAAAGGAGTGGCTACAGGACGACTCTGTGAATGTCCTTGAGTAGCCCAGCCAGAGCCCAGACTTGAACCCAATTGAACATCTCTGGAGAGATCTGAAAATGGCTGTGCACCGACACTCCCCATCCAACCTGATGGAGCTTGAGAGGTCCTGCAAAGACAAATGGGAGAAACTGCCCAAAAATAGGTGTGCCAAGCTTGTAGCATTATACTCAAAATAATTTAGGCTGATATTTCTGCCATAGGTTCTTCAACAAAGTATTAAGCAGAGTCTGTGAATACTAATGTACATGTGATTGTCATTATGGGGTATTGTTTGTAGAATTTTGAGGGAATGTAATCCATTTTGGAATAAGGGTGCAACTTAACAAAATGCATTGAAACATGGGTTCAGTTTTCTATATACATGCTCCTTGTGGTTGGCTTTAAGGACTTGTAAAAGTTCTGCCTATCTAGTGATGGAGATTGTGACCTGAGGAGGTGGTGGAAGTCTCTTTTAATGTGCAGTAGAACAGCAGTCCCTTCTGATGGATGGGCTGTGTAAAGATGTAGCAAGTAAGGGGCACTTTTTCAAAAAGATTAGTTACCCCAGGCTCATTCTGTCTTTCTTTATCTCCATCTTTATATCACCTTTTTTATTTTGACTGTTTCTCAGTCATTTAACCAGACCTGAATTATTAAACTGTTATGGGGGAAATAACATAAGGCTTTTGTTCCACTTCATCTTGGAAAAGAAAAATTTATTATGTTTATCGTTTGACATTCCACCATGATCCGATACTCTTTGTAGACATGATAAGAACTTGATAGCTAGCTGTGGTGCTCTTAACTTAAAATAATGGCAGCACCAACAGATTCTATCTTTAAGAGATAAGATCAAATAAAGTGGCGAATTGTCCACATCATTCTCTCTTCAATCAACCAGGTAATCAAACCAGAGGTAGAGTGGCCCATTGTAACCCACAGATAGGCCAATGTCAAGGAAATCAATGACTTCCAAAGCATTTGTCATTCGGCCTTCTAACCCACTCTCTCAAGAAATTGCATGTGTCTTGCAGTTTTTATGAACAACAAATTTCTTTTTTTTTATTATTAAGTAGTTTGTGACAACGGCTTTTATTGACTTGAATTATTTTTAGATTGTCTGCCTATGGGTACTGACTAATTTCTGAAATTTTGAGACAATATCATCAGTGATATTCATTTGTCAATATGTCTTAAAAGATGATATCGCTGGAGAACAGGTTTTGTTACCTGATGGGTTTTCCAGCTTCTTATTTGCAATGCAGTGTTGAATATTGTTCATGTTTTTGGCCTTACAGTAATACATACATAAAGCAAACCACACACCAAAACATTTTTGGTTACAAAGGAAACATTTTATAAAAGTAAAAGAAAGTTCTTACCCATATTAGTAATATTTGAATACTACTACAAATAATAATACTAATAGTAATACTAATATTATTAAGAAGAAATCCATGTCGTCATTCTGTACTATCATGCATGTTTATTCATTTTCTCCATTCAGACATTTCTTTTCCCATAATCTAGTTGGTTACATCAGTAGCATCGCACCCTATTTCCCAAGGTCATACACTTACAATTCAATATATTCTACTCTATTTAGGAGAGACCAGAGTGGGAGAAAGTATTGTGTTGCTATATCCCTTTACAATGATGGAATAGTTTGAGGGAAACAGGAGGAAATCATTGCTAGCCTCAGAGAAGCAGAAGCTATTCAACAGGGATGCCGGTGGTACCAAAGCCATTTCCAATAATGTCCTCTTTCTGCAACAACAATTGTGTTTAACCCCAGTGGCTCCACCTAGCCTCTATTTTTCATTCTCGCTTCCTGCCATTACAATGTGAATGGAAATTGTTTCTTCTTGCAGGGCCACAATGAAGACGATGTAAGTATTGGATGTCAGCAAATATAGTGTGGTCAGTGGAGCTGGTTTGAAGGTCAAATTCAGCCTCAGTCACAAAAGTCAGATATTTGAAGATTGGACACTGGCATGTCTTCTGAAACACTTTGTTTCAGCTCAAATACTTCTCGTACTGTAATTTGGATGATATCTAATTCTCTACAACTTTAATGGTGGAGGAAAACACATGTTGCAGTATGTGTTACTTTTCCTTGGATGTCTTATTATTATTTTCTATTACAGAACTATGAAAATATAATGAATGGATCATGTTCACCCTAGTCTTGCGAGGTCTTACCTTTACATATTTTCACATCTGGGAGTTTTGGAAAATGTTCATATTTCAAAAACATTTTGAATCAAGTATTGGCTCCCACTGCTTGGTAAAGCAATTTTTGGGTAAACTTG
Organism: Umbra pygmaea; assembly: GCA_016801145.1. Taxonomy (NCBI): domain Eukaryota; kingdom Metazoa; phylum Chordata; class Actinopteri; order Esociformes; family Umbridae; genus Umbra; species Umbra pygmaea. The sequence goes on along the minus strand of JACXGM010007896.1, from coordinate 23,788 downwards.
TATTATAAAAATAAATAGATTATGAAAGATCCATTCATGGCAGAGAATAGCCTAGTTCTTTATGAAAACTAAAAAATATTGGTTTTCACAGATCTTGCTTTTGTTCTTAGAAGAACATAAATGAAATGGTTATTGTAAGATCCGATTGGTATTAGATGGTCCTTAATTTAAATGGGTTTAGTGAGATCCCATTGGTTACTAGCAGAACCTTTCCTAAAGGTTTCAAAAGCAAAACACATCTTAATCAAATATTATATAATTGAAAATAAAAATGTTGGTACTGCAATAAACGTTTTTATATTAAAAGCAACAACTTTGGTCATGTTATGTAAAAGTTTTGCTTGCAAGTAGAAAATATTTGCTTGCAAGTAATAACGTTTTGCTTTCTCGATTAACTCTTGACCATTAAATGTGACTCTTTAGGTTCAAACTAAAGAAGTTACGCATAGAAAATCACATCTACACAGGCTATTTACACAGGCCATTTAGATGTGGTCGCGTTATCATGCTAAAACGGTGTTGTTGATTACACCAATAATAACATAAAATAAAGTTGGCATGAAATATGCCAACAGAAGAATGTTATAGCTTCAATGTGCGAGATAGTTTTTAGATCAAACGCACATCCTAAATCAGGTGCAGGGCTATAAATGCCAGATAAAAGAAAAGAACCCGCACACACATGTATGCTCCACCACGTAGCTTTATTACACTAAACCAGGCAAGGGTTTGATTCCACAGTTATTCTTTATTTTAGAACTAAAACACTAACCATGCCAGGAAATAGAATAGCTACCTTAAGGGTTGTCTGAACTAATACGTTTGTCCCAACATGTGGGTACAGTGGAGAAAGTGAGAGAACATTAGTAAGCATGTCACTTAAAACAAAACGTTGACCGCCCACACTACAACCAATCAAAACCAAACAAATTCAAAATAGGAGATCTCCGCCGAGTGTCATATTAAACTACACTCACCTAAAGGATTATTAGGAACACCATACTAATACTGTGTTTGACCCCCTTTCGCCTTCAGAACTGCCTTAATTCTATGTGGGATTGATTCAACAAGGTGCTGAAAGCATTCTTTAGAAATGTTGGCCCATATTGATAGGATAGCATCTTGCAGTTGATGGAGATTTGTGGGATGCACATCCAGGGCACGAAGCTCCCGTTCCACCACCTCATAAAGATGCTCTATTGGGTTGAGATGTGGTGACTGTGGGGGCCATTTTAGTACAGTGAACTCATTGTCATGTTCAAGAAACCAATTTGAAATGATTCGAGCTTTGTGACATGGTGCATTACCCTGCTGGAAGTAGCAATCAAAGGATGGGTACATGGTGGCCATAAAGGGATGAACATGGTCAGAAACAATGCTCAGGTAGGCTGTGGCATTTAAACGATGCCCAATTGGCACTAAGGGGCCTAAAGTGTGCCAAGAAAACATCCCCCAAACCATTACACCACCACCACCAGCCTGCACAGTGGAAAACAAGGCATGATGGATCCATGTTCTCATTCTGTTTACACCAAATTCTGACTGAAATTGAGACTCATCAGACCCGGCAACATTTCTCCAGTCTTTAACTGTCCAATTTTTGTGAGCTCTTGCAAATTGTAGCCTCTTTTTCCTATTTGTAGTGGAGATGAGTGGTACCCGGTGGGGTCTTCTGCTGTTGTATTCCATCCGCCTCAAGGTTGTGCATGTTGTGGCTTCATAATACTGGAATAGATTACTTTTTCTGGGTGGGTATGAGTTCACAACTTTTGGGAAGTTCCTCAGTAAGACCCTAATGACCAGGTAAAATAAGTTCATAACTAACCAGTGATCTATGAAAAACTAAATCATTCAATTGGAGCAATAGAAAAACGTTCTTAAATTTTAGAACTTCTTTTATCTCTGTAAAACAAATAACAAATAATGTAATAGCTAGCCCACATTATTATAATTAATGTACTTTAATTACAGACACCCAATCCCCTAAGCCCTGGGTCATCTTTCTGAGCCCTGGAGTTTTTAGGCAAGGCAAGTTTATTTATATAGCACATTTCATACACAATGGCAATTCAAGGTGCTTTACATAAACAGGAAAAGTCTGAGGACGCCCCTGCTGGTTTTTGTGCATTCAGCTAGCGGTCCATATATATTTTCATCCTTAGCTCGTGATCCATTTTGTGAATCTTTGAATCAGGTGTAGTGCATCATGAGAGTAGAGGATGGTGCGATATTTGTTGGGTCAGACCCATCTGCTAGCGATAAGGGGCCGGGACTGAGATTTGCATGGAAAAATATGCACCAAACAAGCCACTTTGAAATTTAGCTGTTTTCATGAATACAAACGTTTGGTAACCCCCCCAGACCCTTTTATTCTCAACAAAGAATAAAAATACATGACCCTCCCCTATTTTCCTTTGGTGCACCATTCTATAAATACCGAACGGCCCCTAAGATATATTAGTTTTACTCTTGAAGACTGTATTGTCAGTGATCCGTATTTAATCAATCAGATTGAAACCAGGTGGTTCTGCAGCAGAACATCGGCATTTACAAACAGGTGGGCTATTGGAAACAGCAGGGATTGTCAGTCAGACAATAGATCAGCAACACATCCAGGTGAACTTTGGACATGGACAGCTAGGGGTCATCAGGCCATTAAGTCGTGAGGGGTAGTACTTTCATATAGCCATTTAGCTTGTCTATAGAATGTTATATTGCCAAAAGTTCATGCTGTGAGCAGGGGCGGAGTTTAACAAAATTCAGGCCAGGAATTTGACTCCATCTGAGACCACCCTGTTCATGCAAACTACAAGATTGCTAATTGTATAGGCTAACCCTATTTTTATATAGGTACCAATCGTCTAGTCACATTTCGGCAACAAAAACATACAATTATTTATAGCAGTTATTTTTTCCCTCAATATTTCATCTCATCATCAAATTTTCATCAGACAAAATATGTTTTGGAGTAAATTGTTTAGGGTATGTACACTTTTCCTAACTTATTTGGCATGCATTACCGAGTGCTGGCAAGTCCATAGGTTTACAATTTCTTATTAGTTGAAACATTTTGCCTTTGATGTCATTATTATGATTTTATGCACACATTGCTATAATTCCTTCACTTCCTGGTGAACATGTTGTTTATTTTGCATAATTTCGCTGCGTCTATCACTGCGTCTGTGTGGTTCGTTCTTTGGATTTTACAAAAAACTTCTTTGTTTTTTATTTTTATGTTTCAATAACAGAACAGAGAAACAAAAATACAAAAAAGTATATGTTTTTTATTTTCTCTCTTAAAACAAAAGCAGAAAAACAAAGTCTAAAGTATAAGATTTAATCTGTGTGGTACCTTTATATGGTGTCTATTCAGTCTCAAATCTTGCGCACATGCAGATGCCACCGAGAGAAGATTCTCACAACGAGAGCGCAGAAAAGGAAGCCGAGTGCACTTTCTCAAAATGTACCTTTGCTCATAGACGTTTGCCCTTGCAAAGCAATTGCATTTAATTTAATGTGACTGGGTAGCCTTGCTGATCAATCACATCTGCTTTTTGATACAATGCTGTTGATTGGGTAGTTAATAAAGCTATCCAAAATAGTCTAATCTGCCAAAGCTTATGTCGAGACCCAACGCTATTCATTCAGACAATGTTGTACAGCTAGATTGATAATATTTTAAGTTTGGGTAGCCTAAAGCTCTGCAAAATAATGAAATTTTATTAAATATAAATGGTAGCCATTTGTTTTGGATTAAAAATGTTTTGGATTAAAATCAGTAAATCTGTAAAACACCTTTTAAGGATCAGCGTCCTGCCAGCAAGTGGACTAAAATTACAGTACACAAGTCAAATGTTTTGTTTCTACATATATATAGACCTGTCTCATGTATAGAATGTTTTGTTTCTACATATATAATGTATAGAATGTTTGGGTTCTACATATATATAGACATGTCTCATGTAGAGAATGTTTTGTTTCTACATATATATATAGACATGTCTCATGTATAGAATGTTTTGTTTCTACATATATATATAGACATGTCTCATGTATAGAATGTTTTGTTTCTACATATATATAGACATGTCTCATGTATAGAATGTTTTGTTTCTACATATATATATAGACATGTCTCATGTATAGAATGTTTTGTTTCTACATATATATAGACATGTCTCATGTATAGCATGTTTTGTTTCTACATATATATAGACATGTCTCATGTATAGAATGTTTTGTTTCTACATATATATATATATAGACATGTCTCATGTATAGAATGTTTTGTTTCTACATATATATATATATAGACATGTCTCATGTATAGAATGTTTTGTTTCTACATATATATATATATTTTTTTAATTTAACCTTTATTTAACCAGGTAAGTTGACTAAGAACAATTTCTTATTTACAGCAACGACCTGGGAGCAATTAGGGTAAAGTGTCTTGCCCAAGGACACAACGACATTTGGCTCAGTCGGGAATCGAACTGGCAACCTTCTGACTACAAGTCTGACTCCCTACCCACTGAGCCATCTGCGCCCCCTGCATATATATAGACATGTCTCATGTATAGAAAGCTTAGAAACCCACAAATGTAGCAAATGTATTCGTTTTACAATAGCTTTGACACCAATAACATGGCATGTAATAATGTGAGGTACGTGCCTTGTAAACAAAGCCATTAGCTTGCTAGCAGCTACTTAGCAATAGCAAAACAAAGTGAGGTCATACCATATTGAAAACAAACAAACAGTACTTACAGTTGAAAATCTTTATTTTTCATCATCTAAGAGTACCAGTAATGACATAGAGCATAGTTTTCCCTGGTAAATTCCGTTTTGTTATGTGGAAATGACAATAACCCTTATCGGAACATTACCGGAATGTAATCTAAACATATTCGAAGCGGTTTGTGTATGAAGTGTGGGCACACACTTCCAAACCAAAGACGCATGTAAAACTTGTCATAGCCTCTCCGTATTCGTCATATTCGTCATCCTTATGAAACAGAGATTTTATAAGATATTAAAATCTTCCATTTTAACTTCGGAATGCCTGAGATATATGACCGGACATGTTAGATGGTCTGTGTCAAGACCCAGATGACGCGTCATCACAGTGTGTTTTTATGTGAAAATATTCTTGGGGGACATAATTAGAAGTGCTTCCAGCATTTAACTCAAATGTATGGCTTTGTATTTGTCTTTCAAAGAGGATGTAGAAAAATAAAAACAGAAAATAACTATGCATTTTATTTATTTCATCTTGTGCCATATTCAATGTGTACATTTAATCTAAATACATTTTACATATTCAGAAATATCTAAGTCTTTCCTTTAAAAAAATATCAACCATATGTATCTCCTTGCTTCAGTTCCAGTGTAACAAGAGGTTAATATTGGGTGTTTTTTTAGGTGGAATTTTACAATCAGGGGGCACTCCTTAAGAGGTTAAATCATGCAAACATAAACATTACCAAGAATGCCAGGTTCTCTAGTTAGTGTTGGATGAAACCCCTGGTTTGGTCAATATTAGTTTGAATAAACATGTCAGATGTTATAGGTGACATGAAATCCATTGTTCTTTCACTTTTCTCCAGGTTCTATTGTTAACATATGCCATGTGTCACGTCCTTTGCAACACTGCATTCAAAACGACTGAGCAAAGTGACTCAAACTTACAAGCTTTAAAACTTTGTATGGATCCTGGGCTTTCTTTAAGTCGCCAACCAACAGAATTCAACCAAAAAGCATGTATTTACCTATAAGGCAACCACTCAATATTTAGTCATCAACCGAAATCTTTCCTTCACTTTTTCTTTCCAGAACCATTGTTTTGGATTAAGAATTCCTACATAATTTGTACTCAGAAAAAAAAAGATTAAGAAAAAATAAAGATTAAAATTAGTTTTCTATAGTATTGATATAAAACTACACCCCAGATAGGAACACAAGTTTTCCACGGCTACAGTACCTCCTGTGTTTATAACATTTGAGCTATCTTTCCTCACTCTGAAAATAGCCTTCCTACATAAGCGTTGATGTTACAGCCTAAACCGGACAGCTTTGAACATGGTGAACAGGTTGGTTTGCACCTCCTCATTTCCCAATTGCCTGGAAACTCTGTAAATATCACACAAATAAAACAAAAAACATAATTTTTCTGTTTTCCCGTTTTAGTGTTAAAACAGAAAAACACAATTTTTTGTATTTCCTTGTCTCTGTTTTTCTGTTCTGTTTTTAAAACATTAAAATTAAAAAACAAGTGTTTTTCCGATTTTTATTAAACGGAAAAACCTAAGAATGGGCCTTTAACGTTTTTATTCTCTCCCTCTCTGCTCCACCTTTTCTTTTTCTGACTGTCCATTTCACCATGGGTCTAAAATGTGCTGGGTAGAGAAGCAGATATAGGGTTGCCATGTGTGTCATGAAGACCTGATATCATTTTTGGCACATGGACTTGCACAAGGACACTGCAGCGAGAAAGCAAGAGTTGCACCTGAGTGGATTCTCAACTCATTCCTGCTTGCTACAGTATATTATCGCTGGTCAAGCTGACAATTCACAGCAGGCCATAGCGACCCTCAGGCCACCAAGAAATGTCCCAATCCTCCCGACGGCCAGTCCGCCACTGCCCGTGAGCCTAGTCAATTTCTGGTCTGTTATTTATATTTCTTTCAGACGTTTAAAAATATATTAAGATAGCATACTGTAACATTCCTATGCATATTTCATGAAACAGCTTTTCAACTAAGTGTCTGTTTATAATTCTTTAACAGAAAGTAAAACACTGTAGCCTATTGGGCAGTGCACTTCCAAACTGTAAGTTACAATAGTATTTCCTTTGTTTTCAGGTGCTGGCTTCGGAATTAAACTTTGTCCATCATCGTTCTGTTGCATATGCAGATTCTTACCTCTACTGCATATGAACTAGAACCCTGGTGGTACAGTAACCATTTTTTTAAACCGTTCTCCAGGATTTCCTGCATCATCTATGGTCCAAGAAAGTGACATCGCTAAGGAATAAATGTAAAATCAAGGTTGACACTGTGATAATGTTTAATAACACAATCCATGTAAAAATACATGTAAATGACACTCTAGACCGCCTGCAAAATCATACCTATCCTTTCCTAATTTCTTTAATGTGTTTACTAACATGGTGAAAGCCTACCTGAGGATGAACTTCCAGATAATTATTTAGACAGAAGTGCATATGTTAGGCAAGAGATGTGAAGAGGGCTAATTTGTATATATTTGGGACAACATTATCTATATTCATGGATAAGTGGTTTTCAAGAGAGTAATTTTAAGCAAAATGTATTTTGAGGCAATATTTTTTCTCATATCAAAGAACTCTAAGGTCCTCTTTGTGATAAGCTATTAACATATATTCAAAACATTCTGAAAAAAAATGTACACATTATTATGACAGATGCAGATTCTCCTGTTGGTATGAACATTGTTTTTTTTACTTACACTGATAAAAAATAACTACAAATTTGCATTAGAATGCAAACCTTATACTAAAACAAATGTCATAATTGTTGATAAAAGTGGATAAGTTTTAGTAACACCCGTTTTGTATTGACACTTTTTAATCATTTAGTTTTGATAGAATTGTTTTATTTTTCCGTCACAACATTTAGATTTTAACTTGTAATTGCCATACGCAATCATTCCTTTTGTATTCTTTATCATGACATTGGAACCATATTAAAATCTTGTAAGAGAATTCTAGTCTAATCCTTATGCAAATCCTATAACAACACCCCCAACAGAATACTATAGGATGTATTCCTAAAAACCTTTTAGATATTAGCTCCTGTACACCTGTCATGTACTAGCTATGTACAGATGGCAGCATTGGGCCAGCATAGTAGACTATCATTTGGCAGGTACAAGTCATATTATTCTATTAGGCTGCTATCCTATTTGAAATATGTTTTGAACTATGAAATAAATTGGCCATTTTAGCTACTACCACAGCATAGTAATACAACTGCTGCACTTTGGCTGGAAAGTCATATGAATTGTGTGGATTTTTTATTGAATTCATTCCTGGGGTGGTTGCAATTGTTTTCCCGTGGTTTCAGCAAAACTATTGAACATAGCAGAAATGCTGATTTAAGCTTTTTCAAAATCTGTGCATAATTAGGGTGTAGGTTTCTGTCACAAACAGGCACAAATGGAGAACAAACAAACAAGACAATTTTGAGTGAAATTTGAGCATGGTGAAGGGCTGAGTGACCTAATAATTACTTCTATTCATCCATATCTAAGAAATTATAACAGCACAAACAAAATGTTTAACAGCAGAAATGGAGCACACACGATTGAGTCTATTTTGCCGAAGTTATGCTTTGGGTGGGGGGCCAAATTTTTGCAGGAATCGTACCACACTGTACACAACAACAGTGTTCTAAACAGGCCTCTAGCTGATATTACAACACATAAGAAACCTACTCACATAAAATGGAAGCACTGCACAAAATGCCTGATATTCACTGCAGTTATCTGTCACATCCTTGTAAGAATGTTGGACATTGCAATAGACAGTAGAAGCAGGTGGGGAGTGACAAAAGTGTATGATCCTGATTGGCTGGTAATCTATTGGAAAGTCCCCAGGGCTCCTGAACCAGTGTGACAATGTTTGGGGGACATACAAACAGGTCAATATCAAAATGTTGTAGATATTTCTCACTATTTTCCTTAAAGTTTTTATAAAACCACCCCTTCCAATAATGATTGTTTTTGTGCAGGATGATTTCCTACATCGTTGCAGATTTGTTATTTTGTCATTTTCCCTCCCTGCTTTCTGTCTGTAGTTAATAAAAAAGTCGAAAAAACTACAGACTTTGAGGCACGATATCTCAGTCTCTGATAAACCCTCATTAACTATCCACCACTCATTATTTTCAGCAGAATCCCCTTTTTCCATTGGCACCAGCATACGTCGCTAGCATGTAAGATTTTGTGTTCAGACCAATCGCGAATTGAGTGTGAAATTCGCTTCTATCGCATATAGTTGGATTCTTCAACAATTTGAATCCACATGCTTGTCCAAAAGCGAATAGGACGCGCAAATAAAGCGAGTGTTTGAAGCGAATTAGACGCTCGTTCAAGGCTGAATTGAGGTGTTCGGAGGGGAGAGTGCACAGTGCACACCTGCTCAGGGGCGGCGCCAGGCATTATCCCCCAATGAGACATAAACAAATCACCATAATCTTAAAACTGTTAATAAGGGACAATTAATGTGTTAATATTGCTCTAACACATTTTGTGTCAAATGTTTAGCATTGTAAAAAGTTCAAAGTAAAAGTACAAGGCTGGGTTCATCTATTTCGGGAAGTTTTTAATTAAAAACATTGACCATAAGGATTACATTTAACTCTTTGTTATTAATTTATTCATGACTGTTTAGGTGTGAACTCCCTTTACCCGGTCATTTTGTTGTTAATTGGTAGTGCTGGGAAGTAGGGCGGGGTGATAAAATGATAACGATATCTCGCGATAGACATGTAATCAATATCAATAAAAACACTTTCGATAAAACGTTCGATAATTTCCTTTTCTTCGTCGGAAGATACCAGACAGAGGTTGTGAACCAATTTTGGTTGTAGGAACAAAGGCACTCGCTCTCTGGTAACCTAGCAATGTAACAAGTGACGCTAACAGCCAATCATTTAACAGCATCAAGTTTGGTTGCGCAATAGTGTTGTCTCGTGAGTCGTGTTGGATGCTTCAGTATACCGAAACTGATAAGTGGAAAATTTGTGCCACATCGAGCGAGGAAATTGTTGATAAAACGGTAAAAGTCAGCTCGCCAGGATGGCAGTCTTTTGGTTTTTAAAAGTTCAGACCAACCATCGGTCAGACCAATGTCGTTTGCAAATTATGCAAAACCGTCGTCCCCACCAAGACTGGTAATACCACAAACCTATTTTCCCCACCTTCTCAGGTCTTAGGTTTCTCTGTTGTATATTTAACACTTAGCACTATTTTATTACACGTTATTAAGCATTTCTTAAGTACTGTAATTATGCACCTTAGTGTAAAAGATAATTGTTAAGTGTTCATTGTGATTTTAGATTTATGTTTACATTTTAATTATTTGAGTGTATTTCCGTGGTTGTGTTGACATTTCTGCCTTTATAACTGAGGGGATTAGTGGAAGGTTAAATTAATTAGTGGAAGGTTAAATTTAAAATAAAAATGTTTAAATGTAATATTTGTTCCTGCTCCTTATTCTAAATAGGTCATAAAACAGATCAATAGTTATCGATATCGACCGATATGAAACACTTATATCGTGATAGTGTTTTCAGCCATATCGCCCAGCCCTACTGGGGAGGGCACATCCAGGTTGTCAATGCAGACTTTTAAATTTATAACAAAATGGCTCTATCAATTCTATACTCTTAATCTGACATCCTCCGCTAATTGAGAATGTATTCATAGAGCAACTTGTGAAGTTGGAAAAAGAAGTCTGCATTATTACTTCGACAATTTGAATGCCACCTCGCAGATCAGACTGAGATCATAAATACGAAAGCTGGCATTCTCCTTCACAAACGTATCTCTTGCATAGTGGGACATGTCCATATACTCGCGCTCTACCTCGACACTGCTGTCCCAAGCGAGCTGCGAACAGACACAAAAGTTGCCAATTGGCTTCAAACATGTGAATGCACAATGCGCACCAAATGAAATCACTCGCGCATCAAGTCATGTCGAGAACCTTAATTTGCCTCTTTCGCGCGAACGATGCGGAATCGAGTCCATCGCGCCGCGCTAAACGTGTCCATCGCGCCGCAGGACCTCCAGATGCACGTAAACGCCTCTTTACATTGACTTAACATAGAAATCACTTGCTCCAGATGCTCAATTCGCGTTTGGTCTGAATGCAGCATGACTCTCAGACAACAGTGGCAGGCTTGTGCCTGGCTTTTGTAATTACATGATCGCTGAGGGACTAGTGCTCCTCTGCACCATTACCCTAGCGATGATGTACCCTCACCTGATTTACAAAAAATACAATATGGCAGGCGCAACCATAGTAGCTACAGTAATTATTCACTAAACAATATTCCACTAATGATAAATATTGCAAATGGGTTGTGCAATTGCTGCATTGAGAAAAACAACCAGATAGACAAAACTGGCTGAACTGTTTTCCACAACTGAGAAGTTTTATGCTTGAATGCTTCTAAGTATGATGAACATGAACAGATGATCATTACCAAACAAATATATTTTAACCTCTCATATCAATCCCAAAACAATACACAGATGATGATGCACATCTAGACATGCTAGCTAGGTACTCTACATGCTGTTATTTTCCACAATCAATGTGTTTTTGTAAAATGACAACTTTCCTTTGCAGAAAGCACAGTATGCTTCTTGCTTATTGGTTATTGCTACGGATTATCTGTTCTCGACCAATACTCTGTATGCTAAAGCTGCATCGGAGTCTGGCAAGGATCCATTGGTAAATTGAAATGTTAATTGAAGTAAAACCCTTTGTTTACCAAGTAAAGGTGTTTGACCAGGACTGAGCAGTTTACATTAATTCAGTTTTGAATCTACCAATGTAGATATAGTCGTTGCTACAGATCAAATTCCCAGACAAGAAGATTTCGACCCCACATATACAGCTCTGGAACAACCTAAGAGAACAGTGTAAAATCATCAGTTTCTCTGTTTTTTTCTACTAATAGGAATGCATTTGGGAAAAAAACATTTTTGTTTCATTCCATAAACTACTGACAATGTTAACATAGTAATCAGTAATCAATATGAAATGGAATTAAGATAATTGTATAATAATAATAATTGGCTTTAATGGATCTTGGCATGCTCTACAACATTCTTTCACATTGATTTTGGGTTTCTTTATGCCACTCCTGGCGCAGAAATTCAAGCAGCTCAGCTTTGTTTGATGGTTTGTGATGATCCATCTTCCCCATATTTTTCCTGATCAGTTTTCAGAGGTTTTCAATGGGGTTAATTTTTTAAAAGAAAATTGCAGTGGTCTCTTCATTTTTTCCAGAGCAGTATGTACTGGAAGATATTCTGCACTCCCAAGACAATGCACAATGCATCACTCTCGATCTGCGCATCGTTCTGTTTGGCCTTGCTGAACAAGCTCAATGCTTAAGCCAGATTAGTCATCTGGATCATAATGGGTTAGTATCCTTTTAGACACAATATGGTCTTTGGCCTTTTGGAAGGCTGACACACAGACAGCTGTCCAGCACCAGGACATCTGGAATGAATTGACCATAGTAATTGATCATTCTGACAAATGAGCAGAGCTGGCTAATTTTCATTGAAGCATAAACTTCCACAATTCCGCTTACTTTCTCTGGTGACTTGTGGAACCCTGTAGCATCCACAGTATGGCCCAGGTACCCCAGAGACTTATGAACGAATGCACATTTACCTTGATGGACCCTAAGCCCAAACTCATCCAGCCATCCTAGAACAGCATCCAGTGTTCTGATGTGATCTGCATCACTTTGTTCTGTCACTAAGATGTTGTCCGAATTACAACGTATATTGGGGAGGCCTTGAAGGATGTGGTCCATTGTGGATTGGAACATCTTTTCCAAATGGTAAACGGTTATAACAAACCAGTCCATTCTGAGTAGTGATGGTGAGTACTTTTCCAAATGGTAAACGGTTATAACAAACCAGTCCATTCTGAGTAGTGATGGTGAGTAGCTACCATGAGTGTTCATCTACTTTCATCTGCAAATTGGCATCTGACATGTCTAGATGGCCTCCAGCTAGTGATGCCAAATGGTCTTCGACCTGTAAAATGGAAGTTCAAGGTGACATTACAATCACAACACAGTCTCACAGAGAAATCTTTTTTTATAACTTGGACCACAGGCATGGGCAATTCACTATACATATACAGTATATGATAGTACTAACGTAAGCATGTCAGTTCAGCCTCAATGACTGGTCCTATAGTGTATGAGACAACCTGTTACTGACAAAACGTTGGTATGTGGTTAGGTTTGAGCTGCAGCTTGGCTTCAATGCCCTTTATTGTATCGAGGTAATTTACAGAAAGATGTGGATGTCTCTTTAAAACCCCTTAACGTGTCACTGTTTAATTGTTGGATAGTTTGTATTTCCTGCCATTTTAGCTAAAATGTCTTCAGCCACTGTCTTCCAAAAAGTGGTGCATTTCCTTTACCACATACTGGTGGCGCTGTGCCTGACTGTTTGCTCTTGAACCATTACTGTGACAACCCCCTCAGGGGGAAAACCGCATACTTTTATAGGTCTTCAATGAACTTGCATGACAAAGATGCTCCAGTGTCTACTTTAATTTCCAATAAATGTTTTTCAATTTCTAGTGTTAAACAAATGTCTTGATTCTCCTTTCTGTCTGGCCATATTTAGAGCTAACTGATTGTCTGTATCTTTTTATTCTGCACCGCCACGTGATGTACTCATGTCTAGGGCTTGGACGGTTACCTCGTTATCGCTATACCGCGGTCACGTGACACCTACCGTGGGTCTGAGCTCGTCAACGTCATCACCACAAAAAATCTTTGGATTGCATGTGTGCACGTTGTGGACATCAAAAGATGGAGCAAAAATTGGGGCAACACATTTTACTAAAGCAGAAAATGTAGGCGCCTGAGAAAGCCCCAAAAGCAGGACCTCAATTTCTAATTGCACATGCTCAGAACTGGCCATAGCCATACGCAAGTACCGTTTGCCTGGCATCACTATGCCAGCAACGCGGAACTCTGATTTTAGTTTTTCTAAATAATAGTGGTCATTTTAATGCATTACAATAATCATTCTTAATTCATTATAAAGCTAGTGAACTGTAACCAAATGCAATTGTATTGTGTGTAAAGAAACAATAGGAGTGTGTGATAGCAAACATAATTTAACATGTAATAATAACTTTTTATTAAAACAGTAATAAATATGTTGTACACACATGTTGTACACACAATTTGATTGAATATATTGTCAGTGTCTCGCTACACGATTACATTCACTAGAGTCTGTTTTATCCAACAATAGACTAATTTTAGCAACACATAAACATGGACCAACTACCTATCTATGCAATGAATTAACAATGATTTTTGTAATGAATTACGAGCGCTATTATTTTGAAAAGGAAAATCCGAGTTTGTGTTGCTGGTATAATAAGCCGCTTTCCGGCAGAGTAGTTACAGGAATGTAGTTATAGGAACAGTTCACTGCTAAACAGTTTTACTAACTACTCTCCCCTAAAACCGGTTTTGCTATTTACATTCGCACTGGCCAAGTGGCCATAGAAACTGGTAGAAGGGGTAAGGGAGTGAGCATGCACGGCTATAGTCTTTATAGCATCTAAACTAGACTTTAGCTTATCACCACATAAAACAATATTTCACAGTTGAATGAGTATGGGTAAAACTGGGTGTATCATTGCAAATAAGTGTGTAAATAATTTTATGTATGCGGATGATCTGGTTGTTTTCTGCCCAAGAAGTACTGGGTTCCAACAGCTGCTTACTGTTTGTTCAGATTATGGGGCTGTAAACAACATCCAATACAATTTTTAAAAGAATGTTGTGTTCATATGTCCTAATAACGGAGTTTGAATGGCGGCGTTTAAAGACTAAGCTTGAGTACTTAACAGAGAAACACAGAAGGCAAAGACTCCAGCGTAATATGATAGAATTAGAAGAGCAGAAAACAACAACCAAACAAAACGATGGGCATGACTTATCATGTCAGATTCCCTCTGCCTTTAAAAGTAGCTCAAAAATATTTGACCATTTGCACTACAAGCATTCCCTCAGAACGTGTGTTCAGTGCTGCAGGTAACGTTGTTACGTCTTTCAGGGCCTCCCTTAAACCCGACATATCAACATGCTCTTTTTTCTAGCAAAAAATATGAAGGTAGGGATGTAAAACCATAGCCTAGTCTATATTTCATTTTGCATTTATTTATTTTTAAATGTTTTCCTTAATGGGCATTGACACACAGCCTCATCTTTCAGAATTTTATGAAATTACCACAAACCCTTAAACGTGCAATATGTAATTTTTGGCCGCCAGGGGGCTCTCAATCAAAACAATAGCAAAAGATGTACTTGGATGACGTCGGGAGGTTGCATGGGATCATGGGTTTTGTTATCGTCGTCAATGACAACCTTCCAATCTAGCATCTCCGGCAGAAAAAATGTTCACTGAAAAATGTAATATATTGTTAAAAAATTATAACTTTATTCACGTTATGTTTGGCGGCTCCCTGGATCTTATAACAACTAGAGTAGTCACAGGTTATATGACGCCATTTACGGGCGACAAAATGAAACGTCCCGTGTCTTCGAATTATATTACAAATTTCTCTGGATTTGAAAGTTAGTGGAAACATTTAGGATAATGTAAGTACAC
>JACXGM010007895.1:0-20092 GCA_016801145.1 Umbra pygmaea | reverse complement strand
AAAAATTTGGGACAGTATGGAAAAAGCATTGCACGGGCACTGACACACCCCCATACCATGACATACGCTGGCTTTTGGACCAATCAATGGTAACAGCTTGGATGGTTCTTATGGGCAGACATTTGTGCCACCACATACTGAATTTGTATTGTTTAACTTGAATGATAGTTTTTGTTAGTTGCTCCGTCGGCCATAATTCCCGAGCCCTGGTCTGAGTATGCAAGTTAATGAAATATGGCTGGGTCCGAAATCTTTCATTTAAGCACGTTAACTGTGCCACATTTTCCAGATCTAACAGTCCTGCTATCATTTGTTTAGCTTGTAAAGTTTTGTCTTATATTATATACGTTTATACAAACCTGTCGGCTTTGGACATGCTTTAACATGGTGAAAATGGATGCGGTATAGATTGGTGTGGAATCTGTGGATGAGCTCGTGCATCGGCACTCAATTGCTTTTCATTAAGGCCCCGGATGTCTGTCCCAGTAAAATTCTGAATTTGAATTTTTAGAGCGAAACTGAATTTCTGAACTGAATTTGAAATGTGAGAACTGAATGTTAAAGAATACATATTAGAATTTTCAGTGCAACTTAATTCAAACTCAAAATATTACATTCAGTTTCAACTTTATTGTAATTCCGTTTCAAACTAATAAATTCAATTTCAAATTGTGCTATTTAGATTCAGTTTTTAAATTAAATTATTCAAGTTAAACAATACAAATTCAGTTTGTGGTGGCACAAATTTCTGCCCATAGGTTCTTTTCCTCTTTGGCCCAGAGAACACAACGGCTGTTTTGTCCAAAAACTGTTTGAAATGTTGACACATCGGACCACAAAACATGATTCCACTGTGCTACTGCCAATCGTATGGCTTCTGCTTTGCATTATCAAGTCTTAACTTGCATCTGTGGATGCAACAGCGAATGGTGTTGACTGACAAAGGTTTACCAAAGTATTCCCCAGCCCATGTCAGGATGTCCATTACAGACTCATTATGGTTTTAAGACAGTGACGTCTGAGGGATCGGAGATCACACGCATTCAGAAGTGGTTTTTGGCACTGCCCTTTACGCACAAGATTTGACCGGATTCCTTGAATCTTTTAATTACATTGTGGACTGAAGATGATGAAATGGTCAAAATCCTACCAATTCGTCTTTGGGGAATGTTGTTCTCAACCTGTTGGATTATTAGCTGATGCATCTGTTGGCAGATTGGCGAGCCTCAAACCATCCTTGTTTGTAGGCCTTTTTTGGAGGCTCTTTATATACTCTGATTACACGATTGGCTCCCCTGTAAATGGTAAATGGTAAATGGACTGCATTTATATAGCGCATTTTCCTGACCAACAATGGCCACCAAAGCGCTTTACATTGCCTCACACTCACCCATTCATTCACACATTCATACACCAACGGCGGTGTCAGCCATGCAAGGCGCCAGCCAGCACGTTGGGAGCAACTGGGGTTAGGTGTCTTGCTCATGGACACCTCGACACTTGGTCAGGAGGACACGGGGATCGAACCACCAACCTTCCGGTTGCTAGACAACCTAATTGACCCACTGAGCCACTGCCGCTATCATATCACCTTTTTATTTCAACTTTTCACATCGCTATTAGTCGTAAATTTCCCCAGTCTTAACATTTTGGGAACGTGTTGCATGCATCAATTTCTTAATAAATGTTTACCGTCAAAAAACGATGCATTGATTAGGCAAAACATGAAATACCTTGTCTTTATGTGTAAGTCAAGGTACATTTCCACATCACTCCTCTTTGTTTTTATTAGCATTTTCCATAATGTCCTAAATATTTTTTGAATTGGGGTTGTATTTTCTCTGTTATTGTGCTTACTGCTAACATTGTATAGCGATACATTGGTGCATCAACACAGCATAACAATCATTATTTATGTTTTGGGCTAAGTTGCTACATTGCAGGACAGTCTCGAATGTTCGAACCTGACTATGGCTTCTCCGACTATGCACAGACCCCTAGAACAAGGTAGTGCAAATTGGCATAATGCTGGCTTGGATTTGGGATAGATAAGTCAGATTATCTACCTTGCCATGTTGCTCTCCAGCGACTCCTTGTGTGCAGATCGGGCGCCTCTAAGATTAATTGCGGAAGTATAGTTGGTGAGTGTAATCATTTCACACATGATCTGATTAAAGGCTTCCGTGTTGGAGAAGCAGTATGAAAAGAATCGGCTCACAAAAAAAGTTTCAGTATTTCAGTTGCTAGTTATATGCTAGCTAAATACTGTATCTGTGGCCCAAGTACCCAGGTGCCCAAGATAAAGTTACTCCTCGGGACCTCTGGGCTTATTCCTGAGCAGGATTTGAACCCTGACATCAGAATTACACAGCCAACTGCAAGGGGCTCCTAGAAAATAAGACTCATGGCAAAACTACCTCTTCACATCAGTTCCCAGTGAATTTAGGAGAGGTAAAGATCGCAGCAAGCCTTCCTCCTGGAACTCATTCAGATTCAGATTTTTTCCAAACAGACAGTAGGAAGGATCAGTGTGGTTCAACCTGACAGCCTGTAGGAGTAGCTACAGACAGAGCTGATGTATTAGGTGATTTTGGCATAAATACCGATATGTGTAGACGAAAATGTACTGAATTTAATGAGTCATTGCATATCTACTAATTCTGAGGTTGATTAATCAAACATGAGGTTCTGTGAAAGCCATAGAAAATGTTGATGAAAATAATTTAGTTAAATATTAATACCAACATTTGTGTTTTTTTTCCCTATTCAGTTAAACTTTGAACCCCACTTGCTGTATCTATCATTCATTGCTCCTTTTGGATCTAAAATAAATTGTAAAGTACTATACTGTAGGTAATATATGCAATTACTAATGTATTTTGATCCCCTTAAGTGGATAATAGCGTAAGCTTAATGTATAAAATGTAAAGGCTGAAGCACAACTAATGATACATAATTAGAAGTGTGATGTTGAACCTAATGCTGTTTATCTTTTTTCTCTTCTTCAGAATTTTGAGCAACAATCGCATCAGGGTTCTGAGAAATGGGTCCTTTTCTGGACTCCACGTCCTGGAAAAACTGTAAGTAAAACCCTGGGTACCGACTTGAATCTATGTTTGTAAAATTTGGATTTGCAAAAATAAATCAACCAGTTGTTTTCATTTTAACCTGTGTTGCAAACATTGACATTAGGGTCAAATTTAAACTTAAATAAAATGCTGTAATGGCAACCACATAATAACCACATTACCAAATAAAATGTTCAGCATAGACAAATTGTGAATCAAAATGTTGAATTGATACCTTTACATCAATGTCAGATCAACTTTATTGACTCACTCTCAAAAAATTAGATCAACTTAATAGTTCTACTATTATCTACATAATCTACTGAATGCATAGCTGTACATTTGGTCTTCTATCCAGAAAACTTTTAATGTCATTAAAGAGATTTAATTTTAATATTTAGACTAAGCATAGAGTAGACAAAATTGATCCATGTTTTAAGCTTGATTTCCAATGTAATACTCAAAGTAAATCACACTTTTAGGATTAAATTTATTTCAACTGTAGGTAATTAGTATATATATATATATATTATCTCCTGAGCATGGATACATCAACAATAACAAGCTATTTGTGAAGTACTTATATAAAAAACCCCTGTGTTGTTTGCTTTGAGGCCCATTGGCTGTGTGTTGCGGAGCTCATATCTCTACAAAGACGGGGATCACAGAGATATGTTCCTCTCACAGCTTTACCGGGCCGTCTTCCAGCAGGGAGGATGAAACATAAGAGTGGATCTCACAGTTATGTTGAAAATATCACATAATTACACCACCGTCCGTCATTATCAGGGAAGCCCTGTTCTCCAAGACAAGATAAGAAGATCCAGGGGAGGAGTGAGCTGTTTGCGTTGCCTGTAATGCCTGCAGCTGGCTGGATTTCAATAGACTTACAGCAGGTTGTCATTGCCTAGCTGGTCTACTTACTGTGTTGTAATTTAGTTGGCGGTTATCAAATGTGATTTGATTTTCCTCAGTGTCACAAACCAGTATAAGACACAAAATTGTCAAGGCTGAGTGACATTGATAAAGTGGGTTTTCAATTGTGTCAACAAAACCAGAGTTTACTGTGGTCTTCCAGTGTTGAACTGTTCAGTACACACTATGTTTAAAATGGGACTATCTCTTTCCAGTTTACAGTATATTTTTTTATTTTAATTTAACCTTTATTTAACCAGGTAAGTTGACTAAGAACAGTTTCTTATTTACAGCAACGACCTGGGAGCAATTAGGGTAAAGTGTCTTGCCCAGTATATCTACTGTAGGAGGCAGCAGATTTTGGACAGGGGTGGGGACATATGGTGCTTAAGCTATATTAGTTCCACATGCCACTAAGTCTTTCCAAAATGTTGAAGGAATGAAAAATATGTTCATTCACTGCAGTTGTTTAGGTTGTTACCTACATACAACCCAGAACTTTAAGGTCAGATTTGAAAGGTAAATCTCCTATTTTTCTAAATATATGATTATAACATTTCATTTTACAACACTGAAGAAATGTAACTTTGCTACAATGAAAAGTAGTGATTTTACAGCTTGTATAACAGTGTAATTTTGCTGTCCCGTCAAAATAACTCAACACACAGCCAGTAAGATCTAAATCGCTGGCAACAAAAGTGAGTACAGCCCTAAATGAAAATGTCCAAATAGGGCACAATTAGCCATTTTCCCTTCCTGGTTTCATGTCACTCGTTAGTGTTACAAGGTCTCAGGTGTGAATGGGGAGCAGGTGTGTTAAATTTGGTGTTATTGCTCTATTATGTAGCCATCTGGGTGGCAGCCATGTCCCAGCCAGCCATTACAGTACCCCCCCCGTACCCCCCCTACCAAGGGGTGCAGCCCCAGAAGCACCCAGGGACATACTGGCATGTCCCCCTGTCTGGCAGGGCCCCTTCCTGGCCTGGTGGTGGTAAGCCCCGCTTCTGACCCATGGGGACTTTGACCGGAAGTGGGACTAGAGGGACCCTCACTGACCACCTCAGAGGTGGCCCCTCACTCAGCCATGGCAGCCAGTTGGGGACCACCGTGTACTCTCCTTGTCCCTTGAGCGGTCCCTACTGCCAGCCGACCAGCCCCAGTCCTCTTAACCCACCCCCCAATATGGGGCGTTTTTAATTATCAGCACCCCAGAGACCCTCGAGAGCTGTGTGATGGCCTCTAACGATACTGAGCGGGTGCCAGAGTGAGAAAACGAGCTGGTGATATAGGGGGAAGTGGCAGAGACAGGACCTCTTGGAGTGGGTCCTGAACTAGTGAGGTTTCCAGGGTAAATCTGGCCATGCCGCCATGGTAGAGGATATCTCTGAGCACCGCAGCATAATAGAGGACATCTCTGGGCGCAGGGGCAGGGTAGAGGACATCTCCGGGCGTGACAGTGTGGTAGAGGACATCTCCAGGTGCGGCGGCATGGTATACTATTCCCCACTTTTTTTCTCCAATCCTTCCATCAAAAGGTTTTCACGACTTCTACCCAAAAAAGGAGCTACCCTTAAGAAAAACTGCTGACTGACAGGCAGACTAATAGTCAATCATTTTGGGGGAGTATGATTACAACTTTATGAAGCAATTAGTTTCTGTCCTGGAGGTTTAGCCTCCCATTATTAATAGCTCGGCTGCTACTTGTCCACAACAGGAAACGTCTTTGACCTGGAATTTCACCAGTCCAATTTCACGTTGTCAAAAAATTACATGAATTACACAACTGTCTCAGTCGAGAAAATCTCACACGTTGCTTTGGAAGGTGACATAAATGGTCTATAACTTACATTACTCTCATGTTAGCACAGAAAACCCCTCTGTGACCATGTTCTTCACTTATTCTTATATAATTAATCATAGCTAGAGCCTCATCTATTCCAAACTTGGTTTACTTATCTTGGCCAGGTCGCTGTTTCAAATGAGAAACTGTTCTCAACGTGCCCACCTGGTTAAATAAAGTTTAAATAAAGAATCATTTAAAAAATGATCTGTATTTTTTAAACCTGCTTAGATGTGATTTCCTTAGGAGCATAGTGCAAGTTGTGGCTTGAGAATAATTCTTTGTTTGCTGTAAAACAAGATTTTGCTTGTTTTATAAGTGTAAACAAGTCTCCCAGGATGCAATGGGGTTAGTGGTGTGGGTAATTTAGGGTGTAGAGCAGGCCTACAGGACTACAGCTATGACTTACTGATAGAGACAGAAAAAAGATCCTTCATTTTATAAATACCACCTAGGATATTTACACATCCAACGGGACTAATGTGGGTGGTTGAATATGTGTAGCTTGTTGTCCAGCTACTGTGAGATATTGTGTTGTTTTGTCTAGTCGTGTCACTGTTCAGTTCATACGTTTTGGCGTTTTACATGTACCTATTATTTGCTTCAGTGGCAAGCAGTTACTGATGATGTGGTCAGTGCTGTAATAAAAGGGGAGTCCACCAGGTAAACACAGCAGGGAATAACACCAAAGCAGCTCTTCCCCAAAGTCAGGAAGACAGCTAGACTGTCAACTGGCCCATCATTTGCATCGCAGCTCAGTCTGGACCTCAGAGTACATCTCCCTCTATGTGTGTGTATCCTATTATGGGCATCCAAAACGCTTTACATAATTGTAAGAGGTAGATGTCTTAACAGACATGCTGTTCCTCTCAACCTACTCAGCCGTGGTGGAAACAGCAGTCCAAGAGATGACTATAATCAGAGCTTTGCTGTTATGACAATGAAAGCACAAGCCAGGAACCCCTCCTCCAACCAGAGCAGAGCAGGCCACTGTGGACTCTTCCACACAGTTAGGTCTTTCATTGGGGTAAACCTCCTCAAAGTCACTGTAGCCTTCATAAACTGCCAAGCCACCCAAGAGCAGAGCAATTTAGCTGTGTTTATTCTGCCCTCTTATAAGACGTCTGTGTTGTACTGTGTTGAATATAAAAAACAATAATCTCAAATCTCAATATTCTACAGTTGTAATCTAACGCATTCTTCAATGTTTTAGTGTACATACACCCGCTCACGCATACACACACCCCACTCATAAACACACTCACACACACATTCTAACACACATTCTCACACACACCTTTCCTGGTAGCTCCACCTCCACGCACACTCAACGAGGCGGGCCCACTAATGAGCAGGGGGCTTTATGAGTTGTGGACAGATCCCAGCGGCCTGTCCTGCACTGATTTGAGGTGAGGTAATGAGAATAATGAGCAGAGAGGGTCTGGCTCCTGTCCAACAGGGCCCCACTGCACCATGGGACACAGGACAGCCAGGGCACAAGGGGCCCTCATTACTACCCTGCTTCACCCTACAGTGAGAGATGGAGCATGGAGGAGAGAGGGAGGGAGTGAAAAGGTAAAGCAGGGATGTGGTCTGCAAAGCAGCACAGGGTCAGTTAACAGACCTAGAAGTTGTCAACAAAAGTCACTGTTTGACGTGATCCTTCTCACCTAAACATTTCCCTCATAGATGGTCTAACCATTGTTCATGTGTAAGAAATGTTTGGTTTGTAGCAGGCCTGTTTTACTTCTTTTCCCCCGACTTCCTGCATAGTTGAAGACACTCCAGCAAAGAACAGGAAATGTACACTTGTTTGTAATTCATATAGAATACAAAGAATGAGGGGATGTTTGCATTGAAACTGGTCATCATAAGGCAAGAAGGCCATGGGAGTTTTCAGATATACAAGCACACCATTTAGCAAAGGCTGTAATCAGTTGATTGGAGGTTGAATGTTTTTCTGAAGAATGTGCCTATTGCTTCATGTTTGCCTCATTAACATTTGTATGTATAATCCTGTTGAAATAGACAGTAAAATTGTCTCTGCCACACAGCAAAATCACCAGTGTTAAATCAACTCTGAGGGTGTTAAAGTAACACTCTAAGTGAACACTGAGAGTGTTACTTTAACACTCTCCAAGTTGATTTAACACTGGTGATTTTGCTGTGCATTCTGAAAAATCTGTGTTAGGAACTCAGTCAACTTAAACAATATTACCAGGCAACACACACAGCTAAGATGGCATGAAAGAGAACGCTCCAGTAATTTTCCCTCTATAAAATCTCATGTTGTTTTCTTTGGTTGGGGAGATTAACAGTATTTCCACAGAGGCTATGCAATTTACCTTGATGAGTAGTGCAGGGGTTGGTACTGCTTTCCCATGTAAATACAGTGGTGGCGGTGGTTGTCTCCAAGGCCAGGAGTCCTGCTGTCTACACCCCTGCGGGCACAGCAGAACATAGTGCAGATCCAGGCGGCAGGAATGCTATGGCATTTTAATGCCATCTGTCCTCCCAAAATCTACCTGAGCTACAGGCTGAAGCTATCCCACGACTAAATAATCCAGTTTGCATTATAAATAAATTTTGGGACATTCAGAGCATGCTAATAGCATGTGCAATACAAATTCATGCTGGGGGGCCGTTGGAGGTATTTGGAACTTACACTTCCTGGCCACTTCATTAGGTACACCTGTTCAACGGGCTGGTTTGAGTGTTTCAGAAAGTGCTGATCTACTGGGATTGTCCCACACAATGGGAACAGAATAGCACTGTGGTCCTAAAAAGAAAAAATATCCAGTGAGCGGCAGTTCTCTGAGTGAAAATGCCTTGTTGATGGCAGAGGTCAGAGGAGAATGGCCAGATGGGGTCGAGCTGATAGACAACAGTAACTCAAATAACCACTCATTACAATCAAGGAATGCAGAAGAGCATCTCTGAATGCACAACATGTGGATACATGTAGCAGATGGGCTACAGCAGCAGAAGACCACACTGGGGGCCACTCCTGTCAGTTAAGAACAAGAAACTAAGGCTACATTTTGCACGGGCCTACCAAAATTGGAAAATCGTTGCCTGGTCAGATGAATCTTGATTGTTTCTGCAACATTCAGATGGTACGGTCAGAATTTGCCGTAAACAATATGAAAACTTGGATCCATCATGTCTTCTATTAAAGGTTCAAGCTGGTGGTGGTGGTGTAATTGTGTGGGGGATATTGTCTTGGCACAGTGTGAGCCCCTTAGTACAAACCATTGCTTAAATGTCACAGCCTACCTTAGTATTGTTGCAGACCATATCCACCCGTTTATGACTACATTGTACCCATCTTCTAATGGCTTCTTCCAGCAGGATAACGCACCATGTCACAAAGCTCACATCGTCTCAAACCTGTTTCCTTGAACATAACAATGAGTTCACTGTCCTCCGTAGTTACCAGATCTCAATCTATTCAAGCACTTTAGGGATGTGGTGGAACGGGAGATTTGCATCACAGATGTGCAGCTGACAAATCTGTAGCAATTGCATAATGTCAAAATGGCCCAAAATCTCACAGGAATGTTTCCAGAACCTTGTTGAATCTATGCCGCAAAGAATTAAGGCAGTTCTGACGGCAAGAGGGGGTCCAAACCAGTATTAACAAGGTGTATCTAATAAAGTGGCCGGTTAATGTACATGTGAAACAGTTAATTACATCCAATTAAGCAACTGCAACAGTGAAAAATGTTGATTAGAACGCGACTTTGCCAACTGTCATAGGTATAATGTAACATGTATCAATTCATGGACCAACCAAACTGCTCTTTCCTTGAAGAACAAGTTTCTGTCCCAAACCTTTTTGTTGGCAATAAAGATTTAAAAATGCTTTCCTAATCTAAACCCTAATCTAAAACGCTGGTCCACATTGAATTCCCTCATAACAGCCTACTTATGTAATATTGTTTTTAGTTTTCCTTTTTACATTCAACTATGTGATACATTTGTTATTATTATAACCATGAAAAAAATTCCCTTTGTCCCTTGCCAAACCCCACCCTCGACTGGACAGTCACAATAATAAGAATGGGAATAAAAAAGGTCTGGAAGCCATGAGCTAACCTCACCCATGTCCCTGTACCTACTTCATAGGTCATAGAGTCAAACTATTAAACCAAACCATACAGAGCCCACTCTCTGAGTGTTCAAAGAAGAAAACATCCTGCAGTACCGTACTACATGTGCACTCGGTCCATTGGACCACTAAACGTTATGATACCTCCCCACATCTCTGTCAAATATTATCAAGAACTCTGAGTTCAATATAGTAAATATATTACGATAAATAGTTAAGTGCCATATTTAAAGAATGAAAACTACAGTAAATACTACAGAATACCAATGAAAATGTAACGAAAATATTAATTTCAAGAACACTAGACTTCGTATTATAGTATATAAATATGTTATTAAAATATTTAGAGCATGGCATTTTTTTCCGTTGATAGAGACCTTTGAACACGGGACTCATTTTTCCTCACTAATCAAACAAATGAGCATTTGTTTTGTACTTTTCCTGCTGACGCTGATGAATGGCCTCTGTGAGGAAACAGTCGCATAATAAGTGTGCGTGACATGTTGGGTTGAGTGAGGAAAGGGTTAAGTGTGCTAGAGAGTGGACAGGGAGGGGAAAGGGGGGTCTTGATAGACTCCAGATGTGTCTGGGAGATAAACTGAAGGAACGGGACTGTTTGTATTGCAAGCTTAACTCAATCGTGGCTCTAGGGGTTTATTGAAACGGCGAGCAAACCATTTCACAAGCTCATTACTAAACAGAATTATTCATATGGTTCTTAAATGCACACGCAGCAAAGATGATATGATTTCAATGGCGTTTATCATTTACTAGTTCTTGACGTTCCTCTCGCCCCCCCCCCATTTCCGTTCTCACTCATTTTCTTCTTTCCTCTTTGCTCCCCCTCTCCTAGTACTCCCGGTCTCTTCTAACCGACGCTTCCTCACACCCGTTCTTCTCACTCCTCTAGTCGCTTGCAGTCCACCCACTAAATGGACACTCACACATCATTTGTGATTGCCCTCCTTTTAATCAAAATGTTGTATGATAAATAATTTGACAGTTTGTTTGAATTAGCCCACAAAAAAACTAAGAATGAAGTCTTACTAAACATCTGTCTGCAAGCTCATTGGCAGTATATGCCCGATTGGTCTGCTTTTAAATAAATTGATGGATTACGCCATTTTCATAGATTGTTGTATGTGAAAACTTATTTTCAAACTGCTGAAAATTATAGTGAGAGCTACCTGGTTTTCAGGTCTAATATCACACACTAACTGTTGTCTTTAATATGGATATTTCCATCCATATTGGGATAACCATTTAGAAAAAGCACATTTTCATTCAAGGGAACCACTTTTTTTAAGCGGCTTCCAACTCTCTTATTAGGCAGATGTGTTCGTTTGCATCATGAATGCATGCATGCATAAGAGAGCTGTCAATATCCAGTCTTGATTCTAAATATAGTATATTGCTGGTATTGAAAGAAATATGTCTATATAATCCCTAATAATTGTAAAAAATAAATAAATAGCCTAGCCCATGATCTATTTGAGTGTGAGCATCTCTGTATCAGCCACAATATCTCTACAGCTAAGGTTTTCAAGTTCTTATCCAAAAGCTCCCTGCTGCTTGTTTTTAAGGTCATTCAAAAATGTTCATGCAAGGTAAACTTTTGAGTAATTGTTTTAAATTTTCTTAGCTTTTTGTTTGCATTTCTTATCCTGTGATAATCTGTGTTGCCATGCCCTTCTTCTGCTCCTGTAAATAGGTCTCCAACTGAATAATCTGATATGATTACTACGCGTGCTGTCCTTCAAAAAATCACACAATTTAGCCAAACCTCTACCCACAGTCTCCTGTAGGGCAGCAGAAAGTTAGAGCTTTGTGTTGGGAAAGCAAAGAATAGGAAATAAATTGTTATGCTGCCTTTAGGCACCTACCCCGAGTTGACTTGCTAAACAGCCAAGTGGAAAACAAATATATCAGCATGATGTGGTTGCACTAAATATGTGCTATGGACATATTTAATTAATGTTTGATAGTTAGTTATTGTGGTTGGACCTTTGTAATGAATGTGTTATGGAGATTTAGTAAATTGTTGAAGGTTGAGAAAAGAGAAAAGCCACTGCACCCTAGAAGGCCATTGCCTTCTTTTTAGCTTTCTAGCTCTGTTTTCAGAATTTTCCTCATCAGAATGATCTCCAGTAACCCTAAGAGCACACAGTATAAACTATCAAAGAAATGTTACCCTGCAAATAAAAATATACATGGCTATCATGTAGTTGGCAGCATGTACTTTATACAACAGTTTAATACCAGTCATTCCCAGAGCTGTGGCCAGAGAGACATGTTTACTTTAAGCAACAACAAAAACAATGATGCAGACACAACTACATATCTAAATAGACAGGGTTGGTTTAGATTATTAAGAACATGTAAACTATATTCAGTTTCCAAGTGTGTATTGAAAATAAATATACTTTCACAGTTGTTGGGTAATAGAGCAAAACACCTTTTGCTCTATTAGCATAGATGTGACATGAGTCCAAATAATGGTACATTAAATGGGACATTTATGGGACCCTTTATAGCCAAAATACATGGACACCTCTACTAATGGTGTATGAAGGATAATGGTCTGGGCATTTTTTTAAGGGTTTGGGCTCAGCCCCTTAGTTCCAGTGAAGGGTCATCTTAATGCTACAGGATACAAAGACATTTTAGACAATTGGGTGCTTCCAACTTTGTGGAAACACTCTGGGGAAGGCCGTTTCCTGTTCCAGCAGAACTGTGCCCCTGTGCGGGGCCCTTAAAGATTCAATGAGTTTGGTGTGGAGGACCTTAAGTGGCTTGCACAGAGTCCTTACCTAACCCCCAATGAACACCTTTGGGATGAATTTAAATTGCAGTTGTGAGCCAGGCCTTCACATCCAAAAGCAGTGCCTTCCCAGAGGAGTGACTGCTGTTATAACCACAAAGGGGGGGAGGCAACTCCATATTAATGTCCATAGTTTGGGAACGAGATGTCCAACAAGCTCATTTGGGTGTGATGGTCAGGTGTCCTTATAATTTTGGCTATATAGTGTACTATCAATAACATCGCAAAACGAACTGAAACAAGCCAACTACATTTCCCCCACAGCGGTTCTTTGTCATTGTTGCTAGGAGCATGATTGGTTGGGGAATTAGGACCAGCAACCACAATGCTCTTGTAGATAAGGGATACAATCTGAGGGTAACTAGAGAAATTGACTGAAAAAAAACAAAATCTGTGGAAGGAGAATAAAAGCAGGAAATAAGTAGAAAAACACCAGCTTTGTAAATCTTTGTTTCCTGTTTTGGGGGAAAGCAAGTGTAGTTTTGGGGGCTGTGCTACAGAGCCCCCATTGTGGGCAAGTGTTTTGAGTAGTGGAGGGGTGGGGGATCTATGCGACCATTACACAGGCCCGATTCTGCTAGATTCCGTGTCCCCCACCCCCACTACCGTTTGCCCCACCCTACAGAGGAAGAAAATGCCAAAAAGGAAACTGTAAAAAATAAACGAGCAAGAGCCCCAGTCTGTGCTGGACACACCAACCACACAGGAAATGACACGAAGCACAAAAATGGTCTCCACTGACCTCTGTCGGGACCAAGGTAGCCATTAGCTACTCACACTCTCAGTGGGTTTTCCTCCTTACACACAAACACTTGTTTTATACCGTGCAATGTTGTGTGTAATTCGGGTTTTGCGTCTGCAGATACTCTGGTAGAGTTTATAAGATGGAGAATGGAATGCCCGTTCTTTTTATGTTATCTCTATTGGCGTGAAACAGGACATTCTTAAGTCCAGTCTGGAGATAATAAGTGGCTGTTCCCTGGGTCCGTCAGTCCCCCAGCTCTCCCCAAGGCCACAGGCTGAACAATGTCAATGCAGCGGTCCGTCCCCTGGTAGTGTGTGCGCCTGATAATGGGGCACTCAGCAGTATAGAGTGCTGTACAGCAGTCGTCGTAATTATGACCCTTTTGGTGCACTGTGAGCACGTCACTCCCCTCCCACTCTCACTCCGCTCCTCTCACGTCTAGGCCTCAGGTGCTGCTGCCCCTCAGACGGGAATCACTCTTCAGAATAGCACAGGACCAGCCCTATTGATAAGGAAAAATACAGTCTTTAATGGCAGCCTCTTGTGTTAGGCCCAGCTGAAGAACACAATGGCTCTTTTTACACTGGTAGCGGGTTGGATGCTGTCAGGGCCCAATCATATGGGCCACATGTGGTGCTGGGGATAAAGCATTAGGCTCGGTGGTTACAAATTCATTTGCAAATTTACCAAATATGAGTGGGACAAATGTACCTTCCAGATAGCCTATTACAGATACACTAGTACAGTAGCTTAGTAAAGAATGTTACACTGAAAATGTGTTTTTTTCATTAGAACACTTATGAATGACCACTCATTATCATGTTGTGTAGGTATTTGTATACATATTAGTTCTACTCGTTAGAAATCACAAAGCAATTTCAGGGCACCAAACATATTTGAACAATTGGCTTGACAGGTTTCTGCTTGACAAACTTCTAACATACTGCCATTAAAACTAGAGTTGTTGACTGGCACTGGAAATACTTTTGAACATCACATTTATTTGCTGGAGATTTTCATTTGTTGTGTTTCAATATGAAGCTAAAAGAAGAAAAGTACTTCACTCTCCCACATTTAAACTGTATATGGTAACTATGTTTATTGTGTTTTCTGTCACTATTCTGCCTACCAACAGCTACACCCTCCCACCCAATAGGTTCAAAGGGATTCTGAAGTTTTAACTGACAGCTGTTAGTATCTGGTTGGCACAGCTTGTTGGCCTCAAACCAAATGCATCCATTCATTATTATTATTACCGTACATTTATTTTGTGTGTTTTTGGAATGCCAATGTGCAGATTTACAGACCAAAGACTGCAATTCCAAGGTGGGATGTTTCAAGCCCAAATACAGTACATTGTGGATATGGATTTGTAAATTCCTTCAGACATTCTGAATGCTCTTCTGGGATGAGAGCTGCTGTCATCAGTGTGAGGGCCAGTGAGCTGTGACATTGTAGCCTGTGGAGGTGCTGCCTTACGGGGCAAAGGGAAGTAAGTGCCTGCATACGTGGCCAAACTGGGCTGTATGATGATGTTGCTAGCTACAGGGCTGCTGGCTTGGTTAACTCTGGTGCTCTCCTCTACATTGCCCAGAGCTTGGTGATAAAGAGAGTGTATCAGAGTGACCTAATGTTGATGTTCATAGGCGTAAAGCACTCACTGCTCTGTTCTTTCTCTTTTTATGAAAGAACTGGTTCTGGAGAGTTCTGCTACTGTATGTGGATGCAAATAGAACTAGACGTGCCATCTAAAAACTGCTGTTGACACAGTAGCAGGTTCGTCAGATGTCAGAACATGTGTGGGGCTTAAAAAGTGCCTGACTCTCAGTGTGGCAGTATGATACGTAATGATGCTGTGCACGGTAGTGTGTGTAACTTTTGTGACACGCTGACAATATGTCGCTGCTTTTAAACTTGCTGTCACCACCTCGCCGAATTAAAAGCCTCCCTGAGGTTCTGACCTTTATTCCCCAACAAATCCTGACTGTAGATGGCGAAGGGCATGTGGCAATATGGCGTTGAAATCTTGGACATTACTGG
The DNA here is from genome assembly GCA_016801145.1 of Umbra pygmaea. Classification (NCBI taxonomy): domain Eukaryota; kingdom Metazoa; phylum Chordata; class Actinopteri; order Esociformes; family Umbridae; genus Umbra; species Umbra pygmaea. The sequence goes on along the minus strand of JACXGM010007895.1, from coordinate 4,552 downwards.
GAATGTCTGCGGAAGTGGGTGGGCAAAATGTGTCCGGTATTATGGAATTAGCTATTCATAGACAGGCAAATAGAATACATTTACATGGTTTGATAATAGCTAGAGTAAATGTATCATTGGAGGAGTAGTTTTGAAGTATCTAAAGTGTAGAACCCTCTTGGATTCCAACAATATTTTCTTTGGTCAAGCCTAAGAGCCTTTGCTAAACCCAAGCCCAGGTGGCTGTTGGTGTAAGATTTCTAAACCATCTAAATGCAGAAGATCCTGCTGTGTCCCCCTGGCCAGTTCATGTTTGGGCCCTATGTATCCACTCCCAGGCATAAACCACTGTTTTATAAAAAATAAAGTTTCTGCCCAGTTCCCACCACTATCGAATGCTCAGTAAATGCTGCTCTCACCTGCTTGGCCAGGGACCTCAGGAAGAAGTCAGCAAATAGTATGCAGTAGTCCCTCTAAAAAACACTTTATAACTCAAGGACATTCAGTGACAAAACCGTTTTAGATCATCTTTAAAGGGCAGGGTTCAGAACTTCATGGAGGAGCAATAGCCACTGCTGCTTTGTAGAAATGCAAGATGAGCTTTCAAACCAGTGACGTGTGCAGAGGAACCTGTAGATATGGGAGAACTTGAGGAGGTTTAACACTAGTCTGGCTGTGCTGGATACATTTAAGGGGTCTAATAGCATAACCAGGGAGCCCTCTCAGTAGTGAGATGTCTAGACATGAGAAGACAAGTGCTTGAATTAATATCTGCACCACTTACTGTGTAAGGAAAGGTCATACTCTATGAAATATTGTGGAGAATGTTTGCGAAGAAGGACAGCATTTTGTGCCCACCAGGGGTGCACTGGGGATTTAACTGTGATGTTGAGGTTTAGGAGTGGACAGGAAGAGAAGTACTTACTCCCAGATAGAGAGACAGCCAATCATGTGTGGACTGACTTGGATCCCTTCACAGTACTACAGAGTTTTGGATCCTATTTCACTGCCAAACATGAATTTGTTGCACTTGGCATTTTTATATCCAACCTTGCCATGTGATCAGTCTCACATACTGTAGCTATTCCTATTGTCTATATGTTGCCTCTTGATATATTTATCAAAGTATTATGAGGATGACATACAAATGTAAGGAACGGCGAATGGATACACAGACACTATAACAACTGAAAGTACTGACTGTCTACATTCCAATAAGTGATGGATGAATTTTAACTTCCTGAAACTGATTTGCAGCAAAACAGAGCATATGCGTGTTGGCTCTAACAGTGAGGACATTCTCTATTTTCTGGCTGATGATAAAGTTATATATTATTCCCCCGCTGCCAGAAACCTTGCTGTGACTGTTGACTTTAACCTCTCCTTTCAAATCACTCATCAGCAACATTAAGAAAGTGCCAGTTCTAGGCAATCAGATGGCTCCGTGTTTAGGGAGTCATACTTGTGTCCTTGAGAAATGCATTTAACCCTAAATTGATCTCAACTGCAGATGTTAGGATAATCTCAATTTCCGAACTTGATTTGTGTTAAAAAGTGAAAGGATGATCTTTCTCCATGTTGTCAGGACACTGAGGAGCAACCTCATCAGCACCATCATGCCTGGAGCCTTTCTACATTTACCTGAACTTCGGAAGCTGTAAGTGGACTATTGTATTTGCAGCAAACTACATCATAACCTTTCATGACATATTTCATATGTTCACAGTTTATGTGATAATAATAGCCTGGCTCATTGTTGTAGGTTACTGTGTGTGCTGGATTTTATTTATCTCTGTGGTGCCTGAGATGACATGTCTGCTGCCCTGTTATGTCGCCATAGAAACCTCAGGGCCACCCAGAGGTTCCTCACATATTATTGGATGTGACAGTGCAGCAGTTTTTGAGCGCTCGTCGCCCACTTTTGTGTGTTTGGGCCGTGAAATCTGGCCACGTCTCGGTCAGTTCTGGTCCTCTGTCCTGTGACCGTCTTTTCCTGTCCCTGCACTGCTTGTGTTTTCCCTGCAAGGACTGGGGCCTTTCAAAACAAACAGGGAGAGATAAACACACAGTCGACAGCTCTGTGCTGGTTTGTGTCAGCGGGACAGTGGAATAAGGCCCTGTCTGACACTGTCCATATGCACAGACAGCTTGCAGGGGCCTTTGCTCCTTGTTTGGTGATAAGGCTTTACAGGGGGCTCTATGATCTGTTGATAAGAAACATCGCACTTCACTAGAGTATTATGACAGGAAATTTGAAATCCAATCCTGCCATTTTTAAAAACGGTGAGAGGAATGGATGGAAATGGCAAACGAAAGGCCATCTTTTGCAAGAAACCCAGTTTGTATAATACATATTTTTATTGTAAACAAAAGAGCAAATATATTTACAAAAGGACATGTAGTATGCTTTTGTATGTACAGTGCGGTTTTGAAGGTTTTACTAGTGGTAGTAACTGAGTATTAAAAATGGTGACTACTGTTTACTACTGTATACAGTGCATTGGGTGGGTTAAAGATCAGTTAAATGTTTCTATTATATGGTTATTTATGCTAATTATCAAAGATATTTAGAGTTAGTACTGTTTAGGACTTGAAGATGGGATAGGCTGAATCTGAAATACATTTTTTTGGAGTCACTAGCTTAAATGGTCAGATTGTAACAGTGGGTGCAAATTCTAAACATTTTTCTTAACTTTTTATTGGTGAAGTATCTTCATATATTTTAAAATGTTTAATGTTTTGTGATTTGACAGATAAACATCTTAAAACTTAAATTATGAGGAATAATTTATGTATATCCGCTGATGAAACATAAGCTTGACCAAAATTAAAATCTTTATGATTTGTGTTTTTGAGGGTTTTTCACTGTGCCAACCTGTGTCTGTTCTCTCCTAGCGATCTTTCCAATAACCGCATTGGCTGCTTGACTTCCGATATGTTCCAGGGACTCACCAATCTCACCAAATTGTAAGGAGGGTGAACAACTGTTTATAGGCATGTCACAGTGAACACTTCCAAGTGTAGAATTGCCGTTACCAAGCCCAGCGATTGTGATTGAACATATTACTGTTTTCTCCTGTCAGGAACATGTCTGGGAACATCTTATCTACTTTGGACCCTGGGGTTCTCCAGGAGCTCCCCTCTCTGAAGCTGGTGTGAGTAATGTTCACTGTAACAAACTGCCCTTAACTTCATCCCAATTTGCTTCAGGCCAAGGGTGTAGTCTTTTTTATGTTCATTGAGGGGGCAAAACACTCGAAGCTCAGCCAGATATTCATGGGCTGAGCCTGGGAACATGGTTGGGGGAACATACAACTGTATGATTTTCAATTGAAATAAAGTGTGAACTGTGAAAAATAAGCAAAATCTTGGACTCATTGAAATTCATTGGGAGGATGAAATTTGCCTTATGGAATATGTATTACACAGTATATTTAACTTACATGGTGGCTGTGCCTATGTTTCAGGCAGATGTTTGGATAATTATCAAAACAGTAGGTAGGAGCTGTCGGCAATGTGATTACATTAATCAAACTATTAGTTTGGGTCAAGCATTTGAGATTTTTACACTATTTTAGTACCATAGTCTAGGGCTTAAAACTTGGTAAAATACATACACTACTGGTAACTTAACTATTGCAAGTAGCCCAAAATAATATATAGTTACCATAACATTTACTGTCAAATTCCTCATGCCATTAAAATATGAAACAGTGTAAATAGTATAAATGTAATGTTCAACCAATGACTCAAAGGCTTGATCTGGACAATCGGTGGCCATGACTTAGACTTGACATAGACTTGAGGTCATGTTACTTGACTCGGACTTGACATGACTACATCTCTGTAATAATGGACCACCAGGGCATCAATGTGACAACCTGTGCATTTAATATCCCATAATGAAGGCTGTTGCTTTTTTCTCAGAAACTTCAATTCTGACTTCCTGTCATGTGACTGTGGGCTGCGCTGGGTGCCGGGATACTTTCGCACCAGTACAGCACGGCTGGGGGACGAGACCGTCTGTGCCTATCCCAAGAGTCTCCATGGAAAGCCCCTACGTGGACTGAGAGAAAGTCAGCTGAGCTGTGGTGAGTGTTTGACAGGAAGGGTAATGCACATGAATGTGGCTCATCGTTATCAACCATCCACTACTATGAAAAATGTATTATGTGAATTTCCTCATGATCTCATGCTGACATTGTTCGTTAGAGGTCCACAATCTGTTATGTTGCTGTATGTGAAAGTGACAGTTCCTATTCATTTTTCACTCAGCTGCATTTCCAAGTGCATCATCTGGTTGTGTTATTCCATGTTTGACGACTCTTCTGATGACCTTTTGAAGAGGCCGCTTGCATCAAAATACAGTAGACATAAACAAATAAAGGCTTCCATGAAAGCATTTAGCAAAGTTTGAGTGACGGAAGAGCAGTAGAAATATCTCAGAGGGATTGTCTTTTTTTCCTTTTTCCTGGCTATGTTGTGTTTAGGTCTCATTGGCCTTCTACTGGCTATGTTGTGTTTTGGTCTCACTGGCCTTCTCCTGGCTATGTTGTGTTTTGGTCTCACTGGC
>JACXGM010007894.1:0-29842 GCA_016801145.1 Umbra pygmaea | reverse complement strand
CACACACACACACACACACACACACACACACACACACACACACACACACACACACACACACACACCTGTTTAAAATACCTAGCTAATATAATTGATAGGTTTCTCCAGTGATTGTCAGCCAATAAAGATACTGGAACACCACAGGTAACAAAACAAAGTTAGTATTTTTTAGATAATATTGTGAAAATCCATGTTTCAGACAACAATTACATGACAAAAGATTGCATGTCTGATTATGTCCAGGAGGTGATGGGGTGAACAGTGCGATTTAGTGTTGTGTCAGATGGCTCAGTGGTTAAGGGGTCAGACTTGTAGTCGGAAGGTTGCTGGTACGATTCCCGAATATGCCAAATGTCATTGTGTCCTTGGCCAAGACACCTAACCCTAAGTAGCTCCAGGGGGATATCCCTGTACATAGTGTAAGTCGCTCTGGATAAGAGCATCTGCTAAATGACCCAAATGTAAATGAACCTGATACCTATGCCACGAGTCTGATTCAGTACTCTGGACCTGAAGTGGCATAGGTGATAATACAACATTTGGGTGCTGAAGATACCAGTTGGTTCAGTTTGGCAAGTGGAATTTTCCCCCATTCAACCATTATGAATGTCTTCAGCGACACAAATGTACGAAGCCTTCGTTGCCTTATTTTGCACTTCATAATGCACCACCAATTCTCAATTGGAGACAGGTCAGGACTGCAGGAAGGCCATGCTAGCACCCACACTCTCTTGTTACGCAGCCATGCACCTCTATTCCAGGTAGAATGTGGATTGACGTGCAGGGATGTCCCTGGAAAAGACGACATCTGGATGGCAGCATATGTTGCTCCAAATTGTTTACATATCTTTCTGCATTAATGGTGCCCTCACAGATGTGCAAATTACCCATGCCGTGGGCACTGACACACCGCTATACCATGACAGATGCTGGCTTTTGGACCTGATGCTGATAACAGCTTGGATGGTCCTTCTCTCTTTGGCCTGGAGAACATGACGACTGTTTTGTACAAAAACTATTCGAAATGTTGACTCGTCGGTCCACAAACACGATTCCACTGTGCTACTGTCCATCTCAAATGAGGCTGAGCCCAGAGAAGTTGGCGGCGCTTCTGGACAGTGTTGATGTATGGCTGCTGCTTTGCATAGTAAAGCCTTAAAGGGGAACACCAACAACACCAACACATTCACAAAGTTGTATTCAAACTCATTCATCTACACAGACCATTTGTCTCCAGCTGACACTGCACTCGCGCTAGCTCTACCCTGTTCTCCCTTAGTGAGAGAGTTGACTGATGAGCCAGAACGTCAAATAAGTCCTTCAAATGATTAAGGAACATAGGCAAATTATAGAATTTCATCTGTGTTCCCCTTTAACTTGCATCTGTGTATCCAGCAGCGAATTGTTGACTTACCAATGTTTTCCAGAGCCCATGTCAGGATATCCATTACAGACTCATGACAGTTTTTAAGACAGCGACATTTGAGGGATCGGAGATCACGTGCATTCAGAAGTGGTTTTCGGGCCTTGCCCTTTATGCACCGAGATTTGACTGGATTCTTTGACTTAATTATATTGTGCACTGTAGAAGATGAAATGATTTACTGACACATCTGTAGGCAGATTAGCGAGCCTCATCCCACCCTTGCTCTTGAAGGACTAGGCCTGTTTTGGAGGCGCCTTATATACTATGATTACATGATTGCCTTGCCTGTTTCACATCACCTTCTCATTTCAACTTGTCACATTGCTATTAGTCCTGAATTGCCCCTGTCCCAACGTGTTTGGAATGTTTTGCATGCAAGTTTCAAAAAGGACTATAAACTGATTGGCTATAAACTTGTCTTTATACATTTTCTGTTTAAATACAAGTCACAGTACAATTACTAATCAATCTTCTTTTTTTATTAGCATTTTCCATACTGTCCCAACTTTTTTCAGAATTGGGGTTGTATTTTGAGCAGTGTATTTTGGTCATAATATAACAACTGTTAAAAGAACAGATGTTGTATTTGTTTAATTCTTGCATGTTGCTAGTCCTGTTTTTACTATTTGAAATTTGTTGACTGACAATTTTGTTTCCTCACATTTTTGTTAAGCTGAAGCCGGTGAAATGAACTAATGTTAAATAGTTTTAAACTTACCTTAGCTTTTAGTGTTGGGTCTGTCTGCATTAAATCAGATTCAAATCAGTAGATCTGTCAGCCTCTTGCAGCTACAGTAAAAAGACCCTCCTTTTAAGAAAACTGCCATAGTATATTTCATTGTATAATTAATCCATAAAGCCTGTTTTGGTGACATTAGTGTGCTGTGTCATTAAGGTTGAGAACCATTGCTGGAGTGTCTGCCTGCCTGCCTGCCTGCCTGTCTGTCTGCCTGTCTGCCTGCCTGTCTGCCTGTCTGTCTGCCTGTCTGTCTGCCTGTCAGTCTGCCTGTCAGTCTGCCTGTCAGTCTGCCTGTCAGTCTGCCTGTCAGTCTGCCTGCCTGCCTGCCTGTCTGTCTGTCTATCTGTCTGTCTGCCTGTCTGTCTGTCTATCTGTCTGTCTGTCTGTCTGTCTGTCTGTCTGTCTGTCTGTCTGTCTGCCTGTCTGTCTGTCTGCCTATCTGTCTGCCTGTCTGTCTGCCTGCCTGCCTGCCTGCCTGCCTGCCTGCCTGTCTGCCTGCCTGCCTGCCTGTCTGCCTGTCTGCCTGTCTGTCTGTCTGCCTGTCTGTCTGCCTGTCTGTCTGTCTGTCTGTCTGCCTGTCTGTCTGGCTGTGCGGCCACATACTCATCACTTGAAGTAGTAGAAGTGATCCTTTAAGACTTTGTAAGGGCCTGGACGAGACAATATTATGACACTTGTCAGGGCTATTCTAGTGCTTTATGAGGTGATACAATGATATGTCAAATATTCATCTCAGGCTACTTACAGTTACCACAAGTATTGCTTGTATGACATGAGTCATTGGAACAAGCACGGTTGATGATTTGATTAGCATCGAGACATGTTTAAAGTGCACAATCATTTTCAATTGGGCCCTTTTAATGCATTTCATTATCTATGACTATGAATTTGAGTCATATTTTTATCCATTAACAAAGAAACATATCTGAAGGTTAAGTCATGCGCATTGTTGCCTCTGCTTCAAATAAATGTTCTTTAAGCCCAGCTGCCAGCCATTCAGAATAGGCGACTGGCCAATGACATTTCATTGAAGCTGCCACAGAGCCTTCATGATATTCATCACAACTCACTTAAAAAAGCATCTGTCCAAGCTGCTCCCTGCACAATCAACCTACTGAGTCATCCTACTTATCTCTATATGTGCCTCGCTGTTCATGGTTTAATTGGATGTTTGTTTATTTCTCTAGAACTTAGGGTTATTTGTGGGTCTACATGTATGTGTGTTGCTGTCCTCTGAATGCCTTAGGCCAGATTGAGTAATAGAAACCTGTAAAGATTTGTTTTGGTGTTGGTATACTGCCATCTGGTGGTACCGACTAGCTAATGCACCCTTTGCAGACTACAGTCGTGGTCAAAAGTTCTGAGAATAACACAAGTAGTGGTCTCCACAAAGGTTGCTGCTTCAGTGTTCTTAGATCTTTTTGTCAATAGTTACTATGGTATACTGAAGTATAACTACAAACAAGTGTCATAAATAAGTGTCAAAGGCTTTATTTAACAATTGCATTAGGTTTATGCAAAGAGTCAATATTTCCAGTGTTGACCCTTCTTTTTCAAGACCTCTGCAATCCGCCCTGGCATGGTGTCAATTAACTTCTGGGCCACATCCTGACTGATGACAGCCCATTCTTGCATGATCAATGCTTGGAGTTTGTCAGAATTTGTGTTTTTTTGTTTGTTCACCCGCCTCTTTAAGATCAAGAAGAGTTTCCTGGCCATTGACCCAAAATTTCAATGTTTTGTTCCCGGAGGAAAAAAAAAGTTATCACTTTTGCCTTATGGCAAGGTGCTCCATCATGCTGGAAAACAATCCCTGTACCTTGTCTGTCCCTGATGTTTCTCCTGGAGTGAAGTGGCTTCTTTGCTGCTTTTCTTGACACCAGGCCTTCCTCCACAAGTCTTCGCCTTACTGTGCATGCAGATGCACTCACACCTGCCTGCTGCCATTCCTGAGCATGCTCTACACTGGTGGTGCTCCGATCCCGCAGTTGAATCAACTTTAGGAGACGATCCTGGTGCTTGCTGGACTTTCTTGGGCACCCTGACACCTTCTTCACAACAATTGAACCTCTCTCCTTGAAGTTCTTGATGAAACAATAAATGGTTGATTTAGGTGCAATCTTACTAGCAGCAATATACTTGCCTGTGAAGCAAAGCAATGACGACGGCATGTGTTTTCTTGCAGGTAACCAGAGCTGACAGAGGAAGAACAATGATTTCAAGCACCACCTTCCTTTTAAAGCTTCCAGTCTGTTATTCTAACTCAGTCAGCATGACAGAGTGATCCCCTGCCTTGTCCTCATTAACACTCTCACCTCTGTTAACGAGACAATCACTGACATGATGGCAGCTGGTCCTTTTGTGGCAGGCCTGAAATGCAGTGGAAATTTGTTTTTTTTTAGACTAAGTTCATTTTCATTGCAAAGAGGGACTTTGCAATTCATTGCAATTCATCTGATTGCTCTTCATGACATTCTGGAGTATATGGAAATTCCCACCATCAACACTGAGGCAGCAGACTTTGTGAAAATGTGTATGTATTATTCTCAAAACTTTTGACCACGGCTGTAGATTTATGAATCATGAGTACTGTTCATTATATTGATATTGACTGTACTAAAGTGGGTTAAAAATATAATATTTTGTGTTTTGTCATTTTAAGGTCCTCTTTGTTCTGGAATGGGAGGAAAGAAGAAAAAAAAGATGATGTATCTGACGACTAAAAATGCAGGTATGATTATTGTGCCAAAATAATAATATATAATGATACAAATATTAAAATGTTCTACGAATTGTCTTTTGTTTGAGGAAAAAATTGTTAGAGTTTGTCATTGAATTACAATACATTGCATTACCGTATGAAATACATTATGTACAGTAATATCACTTTGGTAGTGTTAATTCTCTCCCCTCCCAATGCTCTCTAAACTTGCCTTGTCGCAGCTCTGCAACTCCTTGAACAAACCTGTTGGTTGGTAAGGGGCACGCACATGGTTCATCCAAACACGTCGCCCAGCCACCGATTCTTTTCGCACTGCGAATCCAAAACAGAAGCCTTAAGTCGGATCATGCACAGGATGATTAAGTTCACCGACTATACTTCCGCAATTGAACCTGCAGGCACCCGATCCGGACACAAGGAGTAACTGGAGAGGGACGTGACAAGATAGATAATCTGTATTCTCTAACCCAAATACCTGTGACTATCATGATGTAGGCTGTCGTGCAATGCAGCGACTTAGCCCACTACGCCACGTGGACCGCTAGTAGTTGTACTTGTATTAAAATCTATGAATATGCTGTCGGTACAGAATTTGATCGGCATGAGCTCAGGATCTATGAAGAGGTGGCCAAGGTTTCTCCATTCCGTCGGAAGACGCTGGTTCTAATTGGAGCACAAGGAGTCGGACGTCGTAGTCTGAAGAACAAGCTCCTGGTTTCAGACCCTCTGCGCTACGGAACCACCATTCCTTGTAAGTATTGCTTATCTTCATTAACAACTATTAACTTTTGATTTACTGTAGTGTGTTGCAAGTCTATGCCATTTTAGATGTCCTAAAACATGCAAAGTAATGACAAAATACAAATAAAGTATATCAATATGACTAATAACATCAACGTATGTCCTCAGTTACGTCAAGAAAGCCCAAAGTGGATGAGAAGGATGGGCAGATGTACTCGTTCATGACCCGCAGTGAGATGGAGTCAGACATCAAGAACGGACGCTTCCTGGAGCATGGCGAGTATGACGGGAACCTCTACGGCACCAAAATCAACTCCATCCATGAGGTGGTGGAAGCTGGCAAGATCTGCCTCCTGGATGTTAACCCACAGGTCAGTCAGACTGTTCACCATCTTTCACTCAGATATAACATCATGGACATACATTTGGTTGGATATCAATATTCAAGGAAGAGGTTGATCTTGAGGTTGGTCTTCCTATTTGAAATAGGAAAAGATTTGAGCCACTGTTTGTATTGATGCATGAGCTTTATGACAACTAGACATTTTTAAATGTAGGCCTTTATCTTAGGATAGTTTTAAATGTAGGCCTTTATCTTAGGATAGTTTTAAATGTAGGCCTTTATCTTAGGATAGTTTTAAATGTAGGCCTTTATCTTAGCCTAGGATAGTTGGGGTCATTCTCTGTGTTGCGCATGTATTGGTTTGTCAACTAGTCACATATCAGCCACAGTTTTCAGGGCAACCTGCTCCTACAAATTCCATTCTGATAGAAAATGTTAGCTACAAATACGTTACTCACTTTTCACAAATTCCCCCATTACCTTAGTAATCATACAAAAAATTCAGCTACATAAATCACTTTAAACTACACTAGGGAATAATATATTAAACTTTCGTATTAGCTGTCAAACTCGTTAAAGCCAACAACAAATTGCAGAAATTTGATTGAATGTAATCAACGCATGTGCAACATGGGGATGTAACATGGATACAGAATAGCACTCACCATAATCCTTGTCCAATAAGCAACGCCGATACTGGCGTTGGCCCACCCTTGTACTGAACCCAGGATCTGGTTGTGCATCTACACGATGATGTACAATCATGTAATCATTAGCACATTACATTAGTTCCCAATAAACATGAAAAATCCATGTTGCAAATAGATGCGTTTTTGCACCAACTTAACACTAGCTTGATGATGTTGAAACAAGCATGGATTTACTTGGGGAGAAACTTAATTGGGAGTTGGCACGTTCTTAAATGCTGTGTTGATGAACCCACCACATGTCCTGAAGGATCAACAGGGATGTCTGCTCTTTCTAACAACCAAATCTCCTCAACCAAGCGTGTGATAATACTCTATTGTTACAGCTATTATTACCAGTTTCATTCCTTTCTACAGGCGCTTAAGGTCCTTCGGACGTCAGAGTTCCTTCCCTATGTGGTTTTCATCGAGGCTCCAGATTACGAAGTCCTAAAAGCCATGAATAAGTCTGCCAAGGAGGCTGGAGTGATGACCAAGCAATTAACAGTGAGTCCCAGAGAGACTGGAAAAGAAGGGAGTCTAAATTTTGCAACTCTGTCATAATGAGTATGATAAAAAGTTAGTATCTCCTCAGGATGTTATGACAAGGTTTCTTAAAATGTCTGGATGTTGCATCATGGAATATTTGAGGTTTATTTAGTTCACATAAGTTTTGAAAGTACCAGAGAACATTTTTAAGGCCCTGTTTTAGAGACGTTTTTAGTGACCATTTTTTGTGATGTCCTTTTGACCTAGGTCTTTAGCAGCATGACAAATGTAGGACAGACATTTTTACATTTTCAAAACACATTAACATCACTTTGTTATCCTTTTTAACGCTATTCTTTTCCTTTTGTTTACAAATCCCATTGTTTCCATCGTCGTTTACATCATGAAATTTGATCATTTTACCTTTCATATCACTATAAATACATCGTATGGAAAGTGGGGTTCTTATTGAATATCAACACTACTACGAATCGACACAAAGGACTGAATTACCGTAAACCATCAAACCAGGATTCTGTTTTCTGTGCAGGACTCTGAGCTGAGACGGACAGTGGATGAGAGCGAACGAATTCAGAGGGCCTACGGACATTACTTTGACCTAAACATCATCAACGACGGCCTAGAGGGGGCCTTCTGCCGTCTGAAGGTTGCGCTGGACAGACTGAACACAGAGCAGCAGTGGGTTCCTGTCAGCTGGGTCTTCTAAAGACCAGTCATTGGGTGTGGTAAAGGCTGCAGTTGTAGAAGGACCAATCAGGAGTTAAATGTGAAGAGGTGGGGTCTCCCGCCACAGCTAAGTATTGGTTGAAGGTGTTGAAAGGGGAACAATTACAAAAATGTATAATATGTCTCTTTCCTAAAAAATTCACTAATTATTTGACTGTTTCTCTCATCATGCAGCTCTCTAATTTTGATCACATCTTATCAAATTAAAACATTTGAGAGAAATAAACATATGTTTTCAGTATATGAAAAAAAAACTGAATTGGAGTCTTCACATGTCACACAGCCTGAGAGATTATCTCCAAATGTCAGGCTGTTTTTACCAATGTAAAAAACGGGGAAAATCTCTCTGCTGCAGAAAAGCGTAAAATAGTGCACTGCCTTGGACAAGGTATGAAAACATTATATATTTTACGAAAACCCAAGCGTGATCATCGTACTGTAAAGAGATTTGTGGTTGATTCAGAGCACAGATGGGTTTGTGCAGATAAAGGCATAATGAGGAATGCTACTGCCAGACAAATTAATTGGATTAATAGAGCAGCTGCTAAAAGGCCATTACAAAGCAGCAAACAGGTATTTGAAGCTGCTGGTGCCGCTGCAGTCCCGTGAACTTCAAGGTGTTGGATCCTCCAGTGGCTTGCAGTTGTGCATAAACCTACTATTCCGCCACCCCTAACTAATGCTCACATGCAGAAACGGTTACAGTGGGCCCAGAAATACATGAAGACTAATTTTCAAACAGTCTTGTTTACTGATGAGTGCCGTACAACCCTGGATGGTCCAGATGAAAGGGGTAGTGGATGGTTGGTGGATGGCCATCATGTCCCAATAAGGCTGCGACGTCAGCAAGGAGGTGCCGGAGTTGTTGTTTTGCGACAGAATCATGGGGAGAGAGCTGGTAGGCCCCTTTAGGGTCCCTGAAGGTGTGAAAATGACCTTGGCAAAGTACCGTATTTCCTCAAATAAAGCCCGGGGCCTTTATTTACCTCTACTGCAGAAGGCAACCACCTTTTATTTGAAGCAGGCTTTTGTTCAAGGCAGGCCTTTATTTCTGATTCCCTCTTTTTGATTATTATAATTGGCTATATTTTAGTGTCAATCCTTGTTCAAGTTTGCCTTTTATTGCGGCATAACGTTGTTAACGCAATCTCAACACTTCTTGTAACCGTTCCAATACGTAGTTGAAAAAAGTTGTTGAAGATTCAATCGCTTGCACTGAATGGGAGCCATGTTATTTCCAATGTAGTAACTGCCAAATCTACATGTACGTTAATACAAACAACACCAAGCAGAGTAAAACATACAGCCGCATTGACTGAAATACCGGTAGGACAATTATACTTAGCGATACTATTTCCTGCTCCCGCAAGCTGCCATTCAGTAAATGTTCCGTCCAACCCAAGTTGCGACTACCCTGAGCATTTCAACCTGATAGTGAGTAGCGACACTTGTGCTAAATTAGGTTTGAAACAAAAACCCATGGAATGACAGCTCGCAGGAGCAGTGAGTATTGCTGCTTTAGATAAGTACCATAATCCGAAAATAGCATGAATATATTGTTGAATCTATTTATTTAAGACCGGCCTTTATTTGTCTGGGTTGACCATAGTCAAACAACCGGTAGTCAAACAAACGCCGGGCCTCTGATAGTGACCGGGGGGTCACTATCAGAGGCCCGGCGTTTGTTTGACTACCGGTTTTTATTTGAGGAATAACGGTATATAGAGTTTCTGACTGACCACTTTCTTCCATGGTACTAAAAGAAGAGCCGTGCCTTCCATAGCAAAATCATCTTCATGCATGACAATGCACCATCTCATGCTGCAAAGAATACCTCTGTGTCATTGGCTGCTATGTGCATAAAAGGAGAGAAACTCATGGTGTGGCCCCCATCCTCCCCCGACCTCAACCCTATTGAGAACCTTTGGAGCATCTTTAAGCAAAAGATCTATGAGGGTGAGAGGCAGTTTACATCAAAACAGCAGATCTGGGAGGCTATTCTGCCGTCCTGCAGAAGAAATTCAAACAGAAACTCTACATAAACACACAAGTTCAATAGATGCAAGCAGTGTGAAGGTGATATTCAAGATGGGGTCCTATGTTAACATGTAACTAGCCCTCTGTTTGATTGAAATGGCTTTTGATTTCAGTAAATATGACCTTCTAATGCTGCAAATTCAACAAATTACCATTTTCCCTTCTTTACAACTTATTAAATGTTTTCAAACTCTGTTATGCGTAATAATTTGGAACAGGGCATTTAGCGTTTTTTTTGTTTTGAGGTTTGTTCAATGAAATTCAACTTATACCCTAACGTTTGGTGACTTGAAATTTATATTGACTGTCATTTCCATCGACTATTTAGGAAAATCAGTGCAAAATATAATTTGCATAATAATTTGGAATGCGGTGTATATCCGAAGGACGTCCTTCTCAAATCAAATCCGTTCAGGGGTGTGACAAATTAAGATCAGGAAGGAAACCAAATTCTCCCTCTGAAACATTTCTGGACACCTGCAGTAACCATCTTTGGAACCGTCTTTTGGCAGGTTCGGAACATGGCCAGCACAATGATTTGGTGGGGTTTAGGGGTATTAACAATTTTAATAAATATATAATGTAACATAACACACCTTATGACTTAATCTTTGGCGAAACTTTGGCAAATGGTTTTGTACATTAGGGTAACTACATTACATAGTAAGAAAGTGTACATGCATTACTTCTATTCACAACCTGACCCAGCAGTTTATGAATAAAATAATTTTGATCTAAGAGCTTGGTACGCAGTATCAAACCCCCCGCAACAGAACCAACATGACCAAACACAGAACCTAGACTGAACCAACAGGTGGAGGCACGGGCAGGCGCGAGGCCGCTCTGCAGCATAAGAGAACCTACGCATGGTAAGCGTAATGACATTTAAATATTCTGTGTAGTTGCCATGTGACGAGTCTATTATAAAAATCTATCATCCGGAATAGATGACCAATCTCTAATCGGATTTCCCTTATGAACCATGAGATGCTAAAAGTTATATCCATCACATTAGCAGTGACAGAGCCATATAACCCATTGATGCAGCACTCACACTAGCTCATTCCTACTTTCCCTGAGTGAGAGAGCTGCATGATGAGAGTTACAGTCAAATATGTTTTTTAAGAGATTTAGGAACATAGACAAATGATAAATATTCTGTCATTGTTCCCCATTAAAGAGCAAATAACAATGCTTCAGTGAAAGAGGATCTGGTTAGTGAAGGATTCTGCCAAATTATAGTTATTCCACAGAGATGTCGAACTGTAATTTGTGTACAAAATGATTGATATCAAAATAAATAAAAAACAAAATATACTGGTATCTGTTAAGGAGGCTTTAGAGGTGATTGTTACAGTTTGTAGTGTGAGATATACTAGTGACAGAATATTATGTCTGTTGAAGTAGGCCTATATATTTTCAAATACCTTGCTGGATGTTTTGGACTATGATAGATACCCATTTGTCACACCATTCCTACATTTTGTATGTTTGGACATTTGATCATAAAATTGTAAATAAATGACAACAGTGCGGATCTTGCTGAATTTAATCTATGTTTTTGTTTGTTGAAATTAAATAATGTTGTAGCAATACATGATCTGACAAAAATGCACTCATAAACACAACTATATACACAGACGCAAAAACAGCAATCAATATGAAGTAATTATTTATAAATTGTCTCATCTCGCATGCTCTATTTTCTCATTCTGAGAATATAATTTCAAAATTTTCAACTGACCTTTCTTTGTTCTCTTTTTATTTTTTTAAATCAGTTATTGTTTGAGATTTTAGTTGGTGAACAATTTGTAGCACACATTGGAGCACAATCACTAAGCAAGACTTTTGTCCACTTAGTATTTGTCTGGCGGTTTCCGAAGGTTTGTTTTGATGGTAATATTTATAGTATTTGTTTTCAATGTTGGATATATATAGGTTATGTAAAACAAAAATGTGGCTTCCAACATACTTTGCCTTATCATGGTACAGAGGCCAAGGATATACTCTGGATATAGGTTAAAATGTTATCTATTTTTCACATGCTAAAGCACGATTACTGTATATGTTATCCCTTTCCTTAAGATGAAAAAAAACTTGTACCATTTCAGTGATATATTCTCTGAATTTTGTAAATATTGTACTGTAACAAAGGTTATTTATTAAGAAACACTTTGGTGCTCTTGGTTACAATACTTGTGTGTTGGGGTAGTGGGGCAGCTACACAAGATTGTAATTTTGATGTTCATAGAAAAAAATATTAAAGCTGAAAAACATTAATAAGAGCATTGCCTTGTCTTCATGGCTTAAGGATGATTTTCTCCTAAATGTAATTTCTGTATTTTTACTAATTGCTATTTAGAACATTAGTGTTAAAATATATTAGATGTGAGAAAAACAGTTTACAATAATATTCCAAAAATCTTTCCTCAGCATGAAATCCATGATCAGTTCAATGTATACTTCAGCTGTTCATACACAGTGGAGCAGTCATTCCTTGGCCAGAAAACACAATTGACCTCTTAGGTGCCAGACCTACAGTATTAAAAGGATTTGCCAGACCTTGGTGACGTCACGTTTCCCCTTGTGTCGGCCTGTATGTTAATGGTTCCATTCCCCTCCAACTCCACTCCTGGATTTCCCTATCGCACGGATGTCACCATCCATTTACTCACCTCCATATAAGGACTTCCTGTGCTTGTTTTGTCTTGTCTCCATCACTCACACCTGGTTCCCCTTAGGTCATTAGTGTATGTATTTAATCTCCCCCTGTTTGCTTGTTTCTTGTCTTTCATTGTATCTTGTCCATATGCAGTATTGTAAAGTAGCAGTATTATTAATACTTGGTTACTTCAGTATTGTTTGTGTGTATTTGTATTTTACTTGAGTAATGTATGTATCTCTGCCAACTTAAGACTTTTACTCCGCTAGATATAAAAAGTATACTTTTACTCCATTACATTTTCCCAAACACCATATTTACTTGCTACAAATTTACAGAAATTACCTGTGTTCGAGTGAAATGCAAGCAAATAAATCACACATTAATATCTGGTGCTGACTTAGTTATGAAAATGCTCTACCCCGGGCATTTTATTTTGAGAAAATCTATGTGAAACCCCATCCACTGAGAGCAGTGATGTAGTTATTGATAACATAAGTAAAAGGAGTATACTATCAATTTTATGCGGTAGTCACAGCGATTAGTATACACCGTTGTTTTCGACAGTGAGTAAAAACAAATAATGCGTTGAGGGGCTAAACCGAAAATATACAATACCGAGAGCACAGCAACGCCACAGGAACACGCAACAGGGAACATTGATCGACAGGGACAAGGAGGAAACACAAGGGCTAAATACTACAACTAATGAGGGCTAACACACAACACCTGGGAACCTAATAACAATGACGTAACCTAAACAGACACAACAGTAAGAACACATGCAATGCATAAAACAAACACAAGTGGGGACCAAAACACAACACATGAGGAAGCAAGCAAGAGACAGGACACACACAGGAGAGCAACTCAAAAAAAATACAGTCCTTTAGTACACTTTAGTACACTTGCTTTTTATCCCCATTGATAGATATCCAAGCAGTCAAGTGGAGATATACGTTCTATCAGTTAGCTTACAACATAGATACACTACTTACATATAAGCGCAGCTGTGTGCACTATGGAAGGGATGAGTGTGAACTTTCATGAACTGAAATGGTGTACCACACATTGAAACAAGTTCAAGTTAGCTATGGTTTCCCTGTTAGAAAGAATATAACGCTGGCGCGCAGCAGAGAGAAATATCGAGAGAGGAGACTTAGTCAACTCCATCCATTCAGCAGGAAGTGAAATGATATGTCATGGAATAAGCCACAGGTAGTCTCTACTCACCTGGACACAACCTGTTCCACCTTCTCCCTTTTTGAAAGCGCTACTGGGCACTGTACGCCTCTTAGGAACAGTTTCTTCCCACAGGCTATCATTCTGATGAAAAGTTAAGAGTCACACAGTGTTAGCAAAGCTTCCTGAGTAATAACCCTGTGTCACAAATTGTGTCTCATGTACACAAAGCAATCAGCTGTATTAATCATATTTATTTTGTGATGATTTACCCGTGTTCTGTGTTTTGTGTCTTAGAGGTTTCTCCCCTGTGTGTTTTGTTTTGATTCTGTTACCCGCTCTTTGTGTCACATGACCCTATCACATGTTTTAGATATCCTATCGGTTCTGTTGATTAGTCCTAATCTGCACACCCTTCCCTCATTAGTTAGGTATTTAGTTCAGAGAGTTTGTTAGTCCTGTGTGGTTCATTGTCTTCTGTTAAGTTGTTGATTGTGAAAATAAAGAGACATATTCCAGTAAAGACACATCCGAATCCCCTTTGCAACATGACAGAATGAACCACCTAATGAAGGAGGCAGCATCGTAAAACAGGGGCTATGGAGCCAAGCAGATGGCCTCCTTTTGGGAGGACAGTTCGGACGAGGAGGAGGTTCCCAGCCATGCAATGGAGAAAGTGAGGAAGATAAAATGGCAGCTGTTGAACATCCGGCATGAGATGGATCAGGAGGCAGAAGAGGACTACGGGTCAGACGAGGATGAGCTGGAGGGCCTGGTTTACACAAAACCGGATTTCCTATCTTATACCCTACGTCCTACTGCTTCAACCCCGACGTTCAACATTCCCAACTCTCCTACCATTCTCACAAGCCGACCCTCCTGTTCCCCCACCAGGACCTCCAGCCTCCAAGGAGAAGCTCATAGCTTAGAGGTTAGAGCCACTAGCTCACCAGTTTGAGCCCCATGCTCCACTGGTGGGGTCCCCAGTTATTTAGCCTCAGGCCCCAGCCATGTAGCCTCAGGTTCCAGCCAGATAGCCTCAGGCCCCAGCCATGTAGCCTCAGGCCCCAGCCATGTAGCCTCAGGCCCCAGCCATGTAGCCTCAGGCCCCAGCCATGTAGCCCCGGGCCCCAGCCATGTAGCCCCGGGCCCCAGCCATGTAGCCCCGGGCCCCAGCCATGTAGCCTCGGGCCCCAGCCATGTAGCCCCGGGCCCCAGCTTTGTAGCCCCGGGCCCCAGCCATGAAGCCTCTGGGCCCCAGCCATGTAGCCTCGGGCCCCAACCTTGTAGCCTCTAGTCTCAGCCATTTAGTCTTGGGTACCAGCCAATTAGCCTCGAACCCAGGTCCTCTAGTCTTAGGTCCCAGTCAGGATGACAGGGTCACCAGTTCACAGCCTAGGTCCCCTAGTTCTTATGGTCTACAACCCAGTTCACTTCGCAAGGTGTGCACACAGGTATTTTCTACTCCCTAACTAGTTATTTGATAACTGAATTAGACACAGGTATTCTGCACTCACACAAATTATATAATAATAGCTGAATAAAATAACAGAGG
Organism: Umbra pygmaea; assembly: GCA_016801145.1. Lineage (NCBI taxonomy): Eukaryota > Metazoa > Chordata > Actinopteri > Esociformes > Umbridae > Umbra > Umbra pygmaea. The sequence continues at coordinate 14,513 of JACXGM010007894.1, read as the reverse complement.
AATAGAGCATAATTACGAAAAGGGATTTTGAAAAGCGTTTGGTTCATATCATAATATGGGTAGGTCAATTCAGTTTTCAAAATACTATTCTCAAGGAGCCTGTGTCAGAGTTGCTAATTGTTTTCTTTTTAACAAGGGGTGCATTTGTCTTACAGTTTAAGCACGTGCTATTTAAAAATTTTGTGAATGGCCATTGTTATTATATTATACATTTTTTATTTTATTTTTTCACCCAAAAGATGTTTTTGACTATAAAAGTTTTTCGGGGGCATATCAGGTATAATCAATCTCACATCAAAAGTGATTCATCGAAATTTAAAATGTTGTATCAGATAAGTTGATGAACTGGCAGTGTGTAAAAACATGTTAGTGAATTATCAAAAGTGTAGCTCTGGGTTGCTAGATTAAGCACTTTTCTGAAAATGGTGGCTGTGGGGCAAAACAAACCAGAGCATTTGGGGTAAGTTCAACCAGTGTTATGTCATGTTTATAGGCTAAAACATTATGCAATATGCCATACTTATAGTTGAGAGTCTACACAAAGCATAAAATAAACCATCTTTGGATTTTCCTCCAAATAATAAAAGGTTAATTCAACTCAAACCGTCCATGTCTATTTGTTAATCCTGGAGACTTGTCAAAGCATCTTCAGGTTTACACAACTCTATGTTTACACAACTCTATATTTATTTAATGAACACCCATAATATCAGTAGAATGGGGATTTTATTTATTAATCATTATCTTTAGAGATGTACTTTAACATCTGGTTAATACATTATTTAGTTACTTAGTAGTTTAGTTAGTAAATAGTTAGTAGGCCTGTCTTTCCGTATGGCTCAACTTACCCTGTCAGCTGGATCAACTTATCCTTAACATGGGGCAAGTTGCGCCACAAGAACACTTTTTGGGACCCCATATTTTGTTGTCCATTTCAGTTAGACACACTGCTAAGGTTACAAGTAATGGCACACATCCAGAATTTGTGGTGTATGCATTTATTTTATTCCTGTCATGTTGCCTTGGATATAGATTATCGTAAGTAAACAATGGCTCATCTTATCCCACTCTCCCCTAATGAGTATTTTAAAAGTTGGTCTCAATTGAATGATTGTAGTATAGTACACAAATCAACCTGTTTTAATGAAGTCCTAAAACTTGATAAAAAAATAGGTGAAACAATGTCTTCACATCCACGCAAGTTCATGCACATACACACAGACAGTCAATAGACTGTTTCTAGTCTCACAAAGAAAATGGTATCAAGACTGCACAATGAAAAATTAGTGGGGCAACATTCCTATTAATCACTATGTAGACATAATCCTCAGAAATGTAGCTGAACCTATTCTCATTACCAGAAGCGTCATGCACCTATTTTTTTAAGGGGGCACAGTGTGCCAGCCCAGCCCAGCCAGCCCAGTGTGCACAACACACGGAAACAGGCGCCCACAAATACTGATATTAAAAGGAAAATCCACTTGGCTAAAAATTCTGAGGGGCCACGTGACACCTCTGCTCATTACACACATGCAAAGGTTAAATCAAGGAGAGATTTGTAGTTAGATTCATACATATTTGGAGATTGATTAAGCTCTCAGTACATCAGCTGTCTTCAACTGTAGATTGGAATTGAAAAAACAGTGTAAGTACAGCACTTTTATGCAATCTCAAATTTAATTTCAACCAATGTAGCCATGAATTAAGTTGAGTTGTAATACGTGGTTGAAAATCCTTTGCCATCAATGGCTGCCTAATGTCTGCTCGGTGTCCTCCCTGGTGATGCTCTGCCAGATCTTTATCACAGTTTTCAAATCCTGCTTGCTCTTAGAACATTTTGCCTTCAGCAAGTTACATTTTACACCTACTGTACATCCTGGAAGGTGTTCTTGATCTGTAAAGGGGTTTTTCTTCACCTGGGAAACAATTCTTCTGTCATTTACCACATTGGTTTTCCGTGGTAAATGATCAGTCATAATTATGTTTGTCACTAATAATTAGAATTGACTGGCTTAGCCCCATATTGAAGGAATTCAATGTTGAGATAATAATGCAATAATAAATGTTTTGCAATTGATTGTCATTGTTCCAAGTAAATAGGTAAAAATATTGATTGATTAGTACTTTTTTACATGGTTGGTGTCACAAGCATATTTAGATATCAAAATTGGTTCATGCCCAATCACACCCAAAAAGGTTTAAATACCACTGCAATTTACCTCCTACATTTACATTGTACATTACTAGTATTTAGATTGAAATCATCTGGGAATTATTAGCCAAAATTACATGATTCTGGATTACTAGTTTAGGTCTTTTAGCTGGTTTCAGGAGTCATCCATCAAAGAAGGCCCAGCATCCGAGCCAGAAGCTGTGTAGGAGCCTCTCACTTGTACCTGTATTGTGAGGCAGTTTGATGTACATTGCACTTCCCACCATGAACATCAGTCAGGTCTTCATTGATCCACTGAAAATAAGTTTGAGTCATTTCACTTCTTCTACTGAAGGAAATACAACCTTTTCATTTCCTGAAGTGATGATGTAAATGGAATATTGTATTGCTGTAACTGATACAACAATAAGAATGATGAACAATAAAGGCATTGTTTTGCAATGTAGAGCAGAAAGATTCAGTCAGGCCAATTTATGTCCGACTGGCACCGTCAACAGGACAGAACATAATTACGAAATGTCGTTAGTGCATCGAAAACAGGTCCAAAACAGATTTAAAAATGGCCTGTTACGTAGATACTTGGTAACTTATTTCTTTCTGAAAATAGTAGAACAGGTTTTGCACTTCTTCATGCCTGTTTTTAAATATGAATATCTCAAACTGAGAATTGTTTAACAGGTTTGCTTAATTACATAGAGCTTAATTATACAGAGTTGAATTTCAGGCGACAGTGATTACAGATACTGTGATGGGCCGTGAAAAACTTTAAGTCCTGCCACCCTCGGATCTATTGCATATATAACATCTTTAAAATTACTCTAAATTACACCATTAGTGTTTTGGTACTGCGACTGCTGCCGTGGTACCTGCTGCTCTTGCATTCGCCACTAGACTCCTTCCTGGTGCTGTCTCTTTCTGACCCATGTTTCATTCTGGTACTAAAACCCCCACTTACTGACATGGACCTTGCCCTCCATATAGGATCCTCCTTTTCGGACTCCAAACTCTGGTTCTGACAGGTGCAGGGTTTGTCATGAGGCTTAGTCCGGTTTTGCCGAAACCATTTAGACGAGGCGTAGATGAGTTCTACGAAACTGGACACGGCCGACAACAGTCCCACGGCGAAGTAGAAACAGAGGAAGATGGTCTTCTCCATGGGCCTTGAAACAAAGCAGTCGACAGTGTAAGGGCAGGGAAAGCGACTGCAGGGGTACTGAGCCTCCACCTTGAAGCCATACAGCCACCACTGTCCTATTAGGACGCCCACTTCTGTGACCAAACGGAAGGCCACGTTGATAAGGTAAAGCTGTCGGAGGTGAGACTCATTCCCGGAGGCGCTGCGACGCTGACGACTCGACTGGGAACGAGCGGACCCCTCTTCTCTCTTATGGACGTGATGCATGGCATACATGATGTAGATGAGGGATGGTGTGGAGATGAGAACGATGTGAAACACCCAGAAGCGGTACTGGGATATGGGGAAGGCGTGGTCGTAACACACCTGCTTGCAGCCCGGTTGTAGGGTGTTGCAGGCAAACTCCTCCTGCTCATCCTCAAACAGGTCGCTGGCAACGGTACCCAGGATGAGGATGCGGAAGACCAGCATGAGAAGGAGCCAGAAGCGGCCCAGCATGGGAGAGTGGGCATGGAGGTCTGTAAGGAAGGAGCTCAGGAAGTTCCACTCCCCCATGATGAGAACACTGGGTTCTTCTGCTACAGTGGTTCTTTGTCCGCTTTAGATTTCAATTGATGATATGATCCAAACAGGATCTTCCAGAGTTTAAAGACAAAAACCACTGTCTTGTGTCCTCACAAGATCTAAAAAAACAGACAGATTTAAGTATTTAAATAAAATACATGCAGAAAATAATTATCAGTAAAAAAATCTGTATTATACAAATAAACACCAGCACGCATTCAACCGATGTTAAGCAATATACACATTAAAGATTCTCTACTCTTCTTATTATCTTAAATGAAATTGACAGACGTTTTGATTACAAAGGAAATTCTCCTGTCCTGGTTGCATTTGAAACAACAGAGAAAGAACCACACATATTGTACATTTATATTGCTTGCAGGTGAAACATAGCAAACCTTTTATCCATATAACACGGTAGATCATCAAAACCACCCGACTTCTGTAGAGGTGGTAGATCGTCTCTTCATCTCTGGCATACAGGGGCAGGTTCCTTCTACGACCTTGTAACTCAGCTTAAGGCATCCTTGAATATCAATAGTTACATTATTCTTTTGATCACAGGATCACTTCTGGCAGTAAACAAATCATCAGAATATTTTCATTAAAAAAAACTATAGCGGGAAAACAATCCAATCAGTGGCCTTTATTTAACCAATTGAAGTAACAATTAACCAATTGAAGGACAGACTCAGTGCCATCCCTTCCATAACTCCACTGTACTCATAGCAGGCCTGCTGTTGTAGTAATGGTGTGCTAGCTAGGAAGTCAACGGTGCAGGAAATTCCTCTCATGTCCTCGCTGCTATATCAAAGTATCCAAACATAACTTGTGTTTACCCTAGAGCGCTTACTCTTAATGGAAGTCTTTAAGAATGGCTTTTCCTAATGAAAAGAAGAGTGAAAAATGCCCAAACACCTTGGCTGATTAGAGTTCACAAGACAGAGCACCGGAACAGTTCAAAATCAACAAACTGGGGCTTCATTAGGTTCCCATTGATGTAATAGAATAACAGAGACTAATAAATTAGATAAATACAAAATTTACATTTTAGTTTGAGTAAGATGTTACAAGCTTGGCACACCTGATAGAGCTTGAGAGGTCCTGCAAAGAAGAATAGGAGAAACTGCCCAAAAATACACAGCAAAAAGTTCAGTGTTAAATTAACACTATCAGTGTTTATATAGGTGCATTGGACCTGTAACTGTGGGACCTTATATAGACAGGTCTGTGCCTTTTCAAATCATGTCCAGTCAACTGAATTTACCACAGGTGGACTCCAATCAGGATGTGAAAACATCTCAATGATGATCATCGGAAACAGGATGCACCTGAGCTCAATTCTGAGTGTCATGGCAAAAGCTATAAGTGAATACTTATGTACATGTGCTTTTTTGTTTTTTATTTTTAATAAATTTGTTAAGATTTCAAACACACTTCTTTCACATTGTCATTATGGGGTATTTTTAGTAGAACAAGTGCTGTGAATACATTCCAGGTTCACTGTACACCTCCTGGGCCAGGGGCGGTGGCAGGGTATGGCTTGGCTGGGCTACAGCCCCACTAAGAATCGTGTTTGCCCCACCTTAGCCCCACCAAGGAATATAAACTGTGCTGATTTAGTTGCATTTTTTGTGGCTTCAGTGTAGAGTATGTGAGCGGAGCGGAGTGGAAGTGGAGCGAGGAGCGGACCAAGTTATACCAGAGCGCAGAGCGATGTTTGAGTGGCCCAGAAGGCTCTGGTGTTATTTCTAGCTACTGGGAAGAATGTTATGCTCTATTCTATTGTGTATGTATTCACATTGAAATTCAGACGTTGATTTGAGTCCCACCACTATGTAGATTAGCCCCACCGTAGTTTAGCCAAAAAAATACTCTGGCGCCGCCACAGTCCTGGACGATTGACTGTTAGCACAGATTTGGACACATGTATAGTTAAGCTAAACTTCAAAATTATGTTGCCAAATTAGATCTACTCAAAAATGATCAATTAGAATTAAATGCACCAATACAGGTGCAATTGAAAAGAAAGTCATTAACTTGGGAGTGTTCAGATATACATCAGTATTAGAAGCATAGTCTGATTGGGTCTTAACCATCTAGGTGTGGGGCAACCAATCAAATCATGCTACAAACAACAGATCAACCCAAGGCACTCAGAAGATGAATGAACCCTGTAACTCAGCAAGGGGTTACAAAGTCATTTTCAAGCAATTCTTACTACATCTTCTACCATCCAAAGGATCAAATACAAATAGAGAAAATTCCAGACCACTGGCAGGGTAGATAGGCCAGATCGACCCTCCATATTCAGTCTTGGAGCTGAGAAAATATGCTCTGTGAAGAATAGTGGGCAGAAATCCTCCCAGTCGAAGATAGAAACATCTTTTTTTTACCAAATCTTAAAATTGCATTTCTGTTGAATTTTGGTATCTTCCAAAGTTTAACCCATCAATGTAAGTTGTTAAATTATGTTACCTTAACCTGTCAATTGTGTTAAACATTACAGAATGTTGCTTTTCATAGCAGATTAAACTTCCTCACCTTGTCAGATGTACAGCCAGCATGGTAAATGATGACATCACTGTAATTTAAACATGATTTACCAGTCCAATTTTCAATCAACAAAATCAAATACTACATTGACAGTGCAGTAACAGTGTCTTACACAATAAAACATCAAATGAGGGGATCAGCTGTGAGAAGTGTTTGCACACCAACTGCTTATTATAAATATTTGATTCTTTATACAAACACTCAGTGGCATAATAGCAACCCCTTTAGCACCCCCTAGAAATGATTCCATATTTTCAAATAAAATATATATAATTATTTTCCCCGGATAATGTACTTTCACTTTTCTAAACGCTTAAGTCCAGGTAAGCAAATTTTGCATAGTCGTTAACTAACCTTCCCTGCCATCCCGTAACTGGACATAATAAAACAGACTTCTCACTGTTTGAGGATCTATTCTGTACCATGCTACAGTCTCCTAATACCCAGATAGCAAAAAGATAGGCAGAGGCAATTTTTTTTAAGAATAAATATATTTTTTTATAAATAAACTCCACAATATGTATTGCATGCGTGGCATATTAATAAATTGCACAATTGTCTTTGTGAAATGGATGATTGCGAGTAGACAGACCGGACTGATGACCTGTCCAACTTTTACAGGTGAAGGGGTAAGATCTCATATATATCTAATTTGTCTATGTTTTACCTAAATAGTATGAGAGGCCGTATAGGCGATAATTCATACTTGGTCTCACATACAACACCATAACCTCACATATATACCGCTATAATCTCATATATATACCATTATACTCTCACATATATACCATCATACTCTCACATATATACCATCATATTCTCAAATATCTACCATTAAACTCTCACACATATACCATTATACTCTCACATAGATACCATTATAGTCTTGCACATTAACTGGCATATCCTTTTACATGTACTGTCAAACTTTCCTTTATTTACTATCATACTCTCTTACACAGATTGATATTCTCTCTTACACACACAAAAATACCCTCTTATATGCACCATTATACTAAAGTATGACAATATATGTAAGAGAAAAAATGAATATGTGTGAAAGAGAATGATAGTATATGTAAGTAAGATTAATAGTCTATGTGAATAAGAATAGTTATATGTAAGAACCATAATTATTGTGTAAATGTAAGAGAATAACAGGGTGTGCAAGAGAGAATACTTGCTTATGTGAGAGAGTTTGATTGAAACGGAAGGCAGTTTGATTAAAACGGAAATAGTACTGAATTCTCAGTTCCTGATCGGCTTAATTAGAACGATTTCGGGTACATGTAGCTAATGGCCCACCTTCCCTATCAAGAAGATCCTGGCTGATATGGCAGACAGTGTGCGGCTTAATAAAGCCATTGAACTCAATAATAACATGTTGAAAACTCGAAATGCTGTGGCGTCATTGTCAGAAATGTTGGATAAAAGACGTTTAACGTTTTTTTTTTACGGTGGCCGATTTGGGAATCATCTAACAGGCTGAGAAGAAACACTAAAAACAGCCCCAGACCATTATCCCTCATTAGTAGAGGTGTCCACATACTTTTGGTCATATAATGTGGGTGTAACCTACTGTCGTAGACAACAGAATGAACTATGTAACTGTAACAGTTTTGTACATTGGACCTTTTCATCTATGATGACAAGACACTAAAAACCATTCATAAAGCAAGACAATACTACTAATCCTACACTTATTTTACAAAATATAAATAAAACTAATTGATTTGAAACTGGGGAAGCTGTTATTAAAATAGTTATACCAAAGTAAATCATTTAGGTAATTTAATATCTTAATTACAAGTCTCCTAAATGGATATTTACATGTCTGTACACAATAAGTTTACAAACCAGCTTCATGTGACCTAGTGGGCTGAAAATCAGACCATTTTATAATGGTACATTTAGGCTTTAAAATTAGACTGTAATATATTTGTGTCTTTTTAATTTCATTATTACATATTAACTTAAGATCTGACTTGGTGAAGGGTAGAGGACTGAAAATACAAAAAGGTAACTATCATGTCTCAGTCACTCTCATTTACATATCCCCCACTGGCTAAAAAGGCAGTGCCCTCCAGGACAATAAGGCTTGAAACTAAACATTTAATATTGAAAAAGTGTGGACTTGTATGTCCTTTCAGACTTTAAAGGTCTACAGTAAAATCAATAGCATTTACAACAGATCAAAAAATATATATAAACATTTACAACGTCAGCAGTGCATACATACAATATTAAGACATTTAACATGCCTCTTACCTCAACAAAAAACTCTTCTGAATATTCAGATGAGTTGAATTAAAAATTTTCCACAGGACATTTTTACAACCTTATTGACCTCTTGAAAGACATTTACTGTCAGCCACTATCAGTGACATCACTGCCACTCACGTGACACACGTTATGTCTTAAATGGCTCCATACTCTCTTTGAAGGAAAGTATAGGAAATAGTAGTAGCTACTAGGAACATAGATTTCATCCAATGGCTTTTGAGGCACTGAGAAATATATACAATTATAAAATGATAAAATGGAGGCTTCAGTTGATGTTTTGCTACTAAATATGCTGTAAAGGGATGTGGAAAAAGACACTGAGGGGAGAAGAGTAACGTGAAGACTCAAACAACACCTAGAGCTCCATGTTACGGCATGTAGTCGAGGAATGTAACCTGGGCCTTGTTGGGACTTGTTTAGAGACGTTTAAATTAGTGAAACCCACAGCTGCTTTATGTCCATAGGAATGTGACAATTTTAGAAAGGAGTTTGTGAGAGATCATATATGTTGAATATCCAGATCTGTTAGTCTAACTCTGCAATATATGAATACATGTATACAGGGGCGTAGCACAAGATCCTGGGCCCTATGCACAGACAGTCCTGATGGGCCCCCATGTTATATATATATAAAATATATTCCAGACTTTTGGTAAACATAACATAACACAGGCTTCTGGTGGACATGTTTCTTAAACACACAAAAGTGCACAACATTTGAATGCAGAATCTTGTCATATTCCAATAAATCCATTTTATTTTTAACATTTTTAACATATTCATACACACTCAGTCATTGCCCCACAAATCTTGTGGGTAAGATAACATCTGAAGTGGTTATCACAGGGCCCAGTTGAATGATTCATCCTTGCTGTACATACTGTAGAAGTTAGATAGGGAAGACATGTACTGTATAAATTCATGGAAGAGGGGGGGGTGGAGGAGGTGGGGGCACTTTAGTGGAGGTAGCAGGAGGTGGAGGGGGTGGTGGTGGAGGAGGTGGTGGTGGAGGAGGTGGTGGTGGGGCACTACAAATTGAATCTGGCGCAGGTGGAGGAGGTGAGGGGAATTTATTTGAGGAGCCAGATGGAAATGGAGGAGCATTACCCATTGAGCCAGGTGGAGGAGGTGGAGGAGAAACATTACTCATTGAACCAGGAGGAGGTGGAGGAGGTGGTGGAGGAGGAGGAGACATATTACCCATTGAACCAGGAGGAGGTGGAGGAAAAACATTAGCCATTGAACCAGGAGGAGGTGGAGGAGAAGGAGAAACATTAGCCATTGAACCAGGAGGAGGTGGAGGAAAAACATTACCCATTGAACCAGGAAGGGGTGGAGGTGGAGGAGGAGAAACATTACCCATTGAACTAGGAGGAGGTGGAGGAGAAATATTACCCATTGAATCAGGAGGAGGTGGAGGAGAAATATTACCCATTGAACCAGGAGGAGGTGGAGGAGGAGAAACATTAACCGTTGAGCAAGCTAGAGGTGATGGAAAGCTATTTGAAGAGCTGAAGGGAGGCGGAGGAGGAGGACAGGGAACATTAGAGTTTGTATCATCGGGGCCAAGAGAAGGAGGAGGCGGGAGGTGATTGGAGGAGGTCATGGAGTGTAAAGGAGGGATGTCCATGGAGCCAGGTGGAGGAGGAGGAATGTTGGAGTCAAAAACGGATGTAGGACGGGGTGCTGGAGAGTCTTGGGTGAGGTTCGAGAAGGCTGGCAAGTTTGGCACTAATGGTACGGCCACATTAAAGCCAAGATTTGACCTATGTTGGTAGAATGTGAAGGTTTAACACAATTAATACTTAACAGACAATTGTGAATCACCTATCTTTACAACAGTTAAAGAAATCAATTCAGTACTCATATATAGGCATTCATTAATAATGTAGGCATTATTAGATTACATAATGACAGTGTTTTTTGTGTCCTAACACACTATCACAAGTATGGCTGTACTTACTTATAGATGTCAGGTTTGATGGTGATTGAAGAGGATTCACCAAGCTGTTTGGCAGAAGCCAGGGGATGCTCTTCAGGCCCACCACTTCCTGTATTCTGCACACTCCCTGAGGTCCCAGGTTTCATCCCAGGCTACAGTTCAGGCAGAAGACAAAAAATGTATAAAAACAAAACAAACAAATGTTAGTAGATGTTCTGCAACATTTTTTTTTGATTTTCTAATATGAAACAGCTGAAGGCTGTTATTAATTTGACAGCAAAGTTAAGACAACTGCCAGATAGACTAACTTAACACTAGAAGAGACTCTAGAATAAAACATTTGGAAAGTCTTATATTGAAAAAGATGCATAATGTTATTATACTGTGTTTTACATTGGTGATTTAAATACTGACAAATATGTACAATGCTCAAAAAAACTCAACAATGACCGAAATACAGTGCATCTGGAAAGTATTCACAGCGCTTCACTTTTTCCACATTTTCTTGTTACACCCTTATTCCGAACTGGATTGAATTGATTATTTCCCTCAAAATTCTACAAACAATAGCCCATAATGACAATTTTATTGAAAATAAAAAATGAAAAAAGCACATGTATTATCAGCCTTTGCCATGACACTCAAAATTAGGCTCAGGGCCATCCTGTTTCCACTGATCATCCTTGAGATGTTTCCACAACCTGACTGGAGTCCACCTGAGGTAAATTAAGTTGATTGGACATGATTTGGAAAGGCACACACCTGCCTATATAAGGCCCCAGAGTTAACAGTCCAGAGTTATGTCAGAGCACAAGATTGTAGCGAGGCACAGATCTGGGGAAGGGTACAGAAAAATATCAGCAGGATTGAAGGTCACAATGAGCACAATGCCCACCATAATCTGTAAATGGAAGAGGTTTGGGACCACCAGGTCTCGTCCTAAAGCTGGCTGCCCAGCCAAACTGAGCGATCGGTGGAAAAGTGCCTTAGTCAGGGAGGTGACCAAGTACCCGATGGTCACTCTGATAGAGCTCCAGCGTTTTTCTGTGGAGAGAAGAGAACCTTCCAGAAAAACAACGATCTCTGCAGCACTCTACCAATCAGGCCTGTATGGTAGAGTGGCCAGATTGAAGCCAATCCTCAGTAAAAGGCACACTCCCACCTGGAGTTTGCCAAAAGTCACCTGAAGGACTCCCAGACCATTAGAAGCAAAATTATCTGGTCTGATGAAACAAAGATTGTAAGAACTCTATGGCCTGAATGGCAAGCGTCATGTCTGGAGGCAACCAGGCACCGCTCATCACCTGGCCAATATCATCCCTACAGTAAAGCATGGTGGTGGAAGCATCATGCTGTGGGTATGTTTTTCAATGTACATAGACATCCTTGCTGAAAACCTGCTCTAGAGCGCTCTGGACCTCAGACTGGTGTGAAGGTTCATCTTCCAACAGGACAACAACCCTAAGCACACAGCCAAGATAACAAAGGATTGGATACAGGACAACTCTGTGAATGTCCTTGAATGGCCCAGCCAGAGGCCAGACTTGAACCCAATTGAACATCTCTGGAGAGATCTGAAAATGGCTGTGCACCAACGCTCCTCATTCAAACTGATGGAGCTTGAGATCCTGCAAAGAAGAATGGGAGAAACTGCCCAAAAATAGGTGTGCCAAGCTTGTAGCATCATACTCAAATGGCTTGAGGCTCTAATTGCTGCCAATTAATTGCTGCCAAGGTGCTTCAACAAAGTATTGAGCAGAGGCTATTAATAATTATGTACATGTGCTTTTTCATGTATATATTTTTTTATATATTGCAAAGATTTCAAACACTCTTTCACATTGTCATGATGGGGTATTATTTGTAGAATTTTAAGGGAAATAATTAATTTAAACCATTTTGGAAAAAGGGTATGCACTGTATATTAAAGATCAAAATCTTTACTGTGTATTGTGTAATTCGTTGTGTATAAAATGAAGTAACAATGGTCAATGGAAACCAATATCACCAACCGATTGAGGGCTGGATTCAAACTCATCAAAAATCTAATATAAGTATACAATTTTAATAACAGGCTGTTCCAAATTGCGTGAATTTCAAAACGGCAACTCATAATGTGACTCAGTAGTGTATGGCCCCCACGTGCCTGTATACACTCCCTAAAACATCTGGGCATGCTCCTGATGAGACATTGGATGGTGTCCTCAGGGATCTCCTCCCAGACCTGGATCAGTGCATCAGTGAACTCCTGGATGGCCTGTGGCACTAATTGGCAGCAGAGGATGCACCAATACATAACATCCCAGAGGTTCTCAATTGGATTCTGGTCTGGGGAACATGATGGCCAGTCAATGGTATCAATGTTTTCTTCATCAAGGAACTGCCTACACTCTGGCTACACAAGGCCGAGCATTGTCCTGCACCAGGAGGAACCCAGGGCCAACTGCACCAGTGGAAGGTCTGATGCTGGGTCTGAAGATTTAATCCCGGTACATAACAGCAGTCAGGGTACCGTTAGCTAGCACGCAGAGATCTGCGCGACCCTCCAAGAATATGCCTCCCCAGACCCTCACTGACCCACAGCTTAACCGTTCATGCTGGATGATGTTGCAGGCAGCATAGCGTTCACCACGGCGTCTCCAGACTCTTTCACGTCTAGCACATGCGCTCAATGTGAACATGACAATGCTCTCATCTGCCAATTCTGGTGTTCTCTGGCAAATGCCAGTTGAGCTGCAAAGCGCTTGGCTGTGATCACACACCACCCTCACAGAGTCTGTTTCCAATAGTTTGGTTAGAAACATGCACACCAGTAACCCGCTGGAGGTCATTTTGTAGGGCTTTGGCAGTGTTCGTCCTGTACAAATGAAGTTGATGCCCTTCTAAGGCCCTGTCCAAGTCTCCTGTACAGTAAAAGCATGTCTCCTGATATCTTCTCCCTGCTTTTGAGACTGTACTGGGAGACAAAGCAAGCCTTCTTGCAACAGCATGTATGGATGTGCCATCCTGGATGACCTGGACTACCTGTGCAACTTGAACGGGCTGCAGGTATTGCATCATGCTACCAGTAGTGACCAGTAGTGGCAGAAATACTCCATACTCCAGTAAAAGTTAGTTACCTAAAAAAGTACTCCAGTAGAAGTACCAATTCAAATTCTTTACTCAACTTAAAGTATTAAAGTACACACTCTTAAATTTACTTCGAGTACAAAAGTACAAGTATTCCCCTAAAAAATGTACTTATCTAGGTGATGAGATCATCTGAACATGGTTTACTGATGAGAAAAACATGCACCTCAAACATAAGTAAGTGTTACAGTGCCTTTTGTTGAAAATAAAACCCTGAATTTTTTTTAATAAACTTATTTTCGGATAAATTGAAAATGGTTTAATTTCTTCAATGATTACATTTTGTGACGGTAATGTTTCTGATACGACAGTCACTAAAAACACCTCAGCGTTTTCGGTAATACCCAACTCATCCACTGTAAATGTTAACACATTAGTATTTTGTTGTTTAAAAATGAATATGAACTTATTTTCTTTGAACTATTTAAAATCTGACAACACTGGATAATTGTTGTTATTTTGACCAGTTGTCATTTTCCAGCAAATAAATTCCTTCAAAGATTTTGTTTTTATTGGGAAAAATGTTGTCAGAAACACTGTTGGGTTTCAAGTTAACTACGGTAAGAAGATGGTTCTACTTAGACTGTGCATATAATATAGACAACACATCCAGACTAAAATGTGGGGCTAAAAACATCGCAAAGTCACTCTACTTCATTACATACCACCTCTGGTAGTGACATGGACACTAGCAAAATTAGAGTACAGTCAGGAAAAATAAGGAGCAATGG
>JACXGM010007893.1:10150-29938 GCA_016801145.1 Umbra pygmaea | reverse complement strand
GTGTGGATGATGATTGTAAAAGAACAGTTATTTCATGGGGCATAGTGTGGATGATGATTGTAAAAGAACAGTTATTTCATGGGGCATAGTGTGGATGATGATTGTAAAAGAAATGTCTGGATGTGTTAGAGGTGCAAAACATAAGAGAGCAGGATCACAAAACAACCGTTGTTAACCAAATCCTCCACTAGTAGAATGGGGAGAATGGTTATGACAAGACTGCTGGGCTGTGGAACAGTGGCTGCATTGATAAATCAAACGTTAAATGGAGGTATATAATAATAAATAATATCTGGTGGGCTAACAGATTATGAAATACTTTATTGAAAAGAGAAGACATGAGACGATTAAGCAAGCAAGTAGGGCTGGGAGATAAGGGCAAATAATGATAAAACAGGATTTCTTTTGATATGATATGAATGACAATATATTTAAAGATATAGCTCCTGTTGTGAATTTAACTCATCGGAGTGTATAATCTGCTGTATAAACAAATAAAAACAATACATACATTAAATATATTTTGACATCTTGTTATATTGTTGTTCATACAGAAAACTGAACTACAACCAATACCAAATACAAAAGTCGCAAGAAACTTAATTGATTTGCCATTGCGTTACACAAATTTGTGCACTACCACTTTAATGGCAAGTGAATGAAGGTCAGTTACACTTTTTTTCTTGGGTTTTTCTGCAGTACTTTACAACATACTCCTAGTTTTTGTAACGTTAGCCCCTTCTTCCTTCACAACGATTGCTCCCCTCTTCTGCTCCGGTAAACCTGTCATTGCTGGGTGACGTAAAACGCATCACTACTGTTGCTCCAGCACGGGAATGATGCACCAGGCACCAAATTTAAAGACAGTTTACTGCCAAATACAGAGAGATTGACACGGCGGCGATAGGCTTAAAGCCACATTGTGTAAGAATTTCTCCCATCTAGCAGTCCATGACAACCAACTGAATACTGTTCTAGCACCTCTTGCTTCTATGCCAGGAATGCAAACTCTATTTTTTTCAAAACAATAGTGCTTGTTTTAATTCATTGCAATAATCCTTGTTAATTCATTATATAGCTAGAGAATTGTAACCAAATGCAATTGTATTGTGTGTAAGGAAACAATAAGAGCATGTGATAGCAACAAATAATAATTTAACATGTTTTATTAAAAACAGTAACAAATATGCTGTATACACAATTTGATTGAATATATTGTCAGTGTCTCATGTGAAAACACGATTACATTTGAATAACATTCACTAGTCTGTTTTATCTAATTTTAGCAACACGTGAACATGGACACTACTTATGCAATGAATTAACAATGATTATTGTAATGAGTTACGAGTGCTATATTTTGAAACGTAAAATCCGAGTTCGTATTGCCAGGCGAACGGTTCTTGCCTTCTCTACTAGAGCTAGGGCCATTGCTGACATTACATGTCCTCGAGAATTGGCGTGATCCTCCATCTTTAACAGGCTTTCAAATTTGCCAGCAGTCATGAGTAATCTCCCCCTGGCATTCTTCACGGTGCCACTGAGTGTAAAAGCGAAAAAGGCAGAATTTCTAGGTATGTCCCTCTTTGGCTAATGTATTTTAAAGATGGAGGCGTAACATGGCTGCCGCAATTCGAGCGTCTCCATTGTATGTATTCAGAATGGAAGATTTTACGCTTACGAGAATACTTTGATTAGTTGGGGGAAGTAATTACACATGAATGAGCACATATTTTTAAAAGAACAAAGGGGTTTTTGCTAAGAATCAACTAAAATACACAATGTAGGTTTAATCAGCATTATGTGAACTGGTTTGGCAAGGGCTGGAATGTAACGGACCTTTGTTTATATGTAAGAGTTCCGCACTGCATCTGTAATGCAAGATATGCTGCTTGTGTCACAGCAGTAGTGAAATGCTTAACTTCTGTCTCATTGTAGATTCATGTTCAGTGAATTTTCAAATAATAAGGTGGTTCATTCAATATATCAGTCTACATAATCTTAACTGACATAATGTGTTGTGTGAAACTTTGTAACATTGACAACAACTACCCACGCGAGAACTCACGTGACTTCCGATTTTTGATTTTAGTATTATTTCATATGACGCTCCTTTTTCAACTATAAGGTCAATATTGTTTTTCACTAACGACCCAACAACAAATTATCTGTGCATTTGTTTATTCCATGTTTATTCTCCTCCCTTTTACAATGCATTCGGCAATCAACACTTTTTGACTGGCAAAATGGAAGCCAGTAGAAACAAACTGCTAAAGTGAGTTGTAAATACACAACTCTGTGTACACAAACAATGTTCTCAATGCTCGAGTTCATGTGCACAGCCCCTGGTGATACTTCGAGCAAAGTTTCATTTTGTGTCAAACCTCCTAAGTGTTTTAAAACATTTTTGATGCTATCATATTAGTGCCCCAGCACTCCCTTTTCAAAAGTCAATTTGACTAAAAACAAAAATAGGAAAAATCTTAAAAGTGGTGTTTCAATCCTAATTATGCTTTGAAACAAAAAAAGACCTTAGGTTGCATTATGGCAAGAGTTACACTTTAAAGATGAAATTAATTGACCTGTTGATGTTTGCTTATTGCTATCTCATATACAGAAAAAAGAAACACAAAAGAAACACAACACACGTAAAAAATATGTTACGCGTGTGACAATAGTTATACAGTTGTGCTCAAACGTTTGCATACCCCTGCAGAATTGGTAATAGATTTTTAAAGAAAACAGGCAAAACATATTTCTCATGGGAGTCATATTCAGCTCATAACAGAATGGCAGAATCGTAAAAATAAAAAGGTGACAACAAAGAAAATAATGAAATGATCCCTGTTCAAAAGTCTGCATACCCATACAAATAAATATACATCTGGAGTGTTTAAAGACTCTTTTTGTCCATTGTCATGTTTTTTTCAGAATTAAACAATGTATAAATGGCTCCATTACCTTGTATCTCACCTTATGGCCCCGTAGCAGCAGTTTTTTGTAAAAATAGGCTAACGAGTGTGTCATAACCAAGCAAATTCCTGTCGCACAGTAGAGAAATTGCCGTATAGTCCAGGAGAAGCTTGCAGGCATTCGGGGGACGTGGAGGCAAACAGTCAAGGGAGAAGCCGATAGAGTCCATGAAAACCATCGGAACAAAATATTTGTTAATGCTCATGGACATCTCCTACTCACTCTCCGTCTCTGCAAGAGGCGAGATTCGGAATGATTCATTCGGAATTGATTTCTCTTGGCACAGATACTAGCAGACTTCGAACTTTTAGAGAGGTTACTCACGTCACATCTACGTCGTCAAGCTCAGTTTGAGGCTGCGCAGTACGCTCAGCAACCACAGAAAAAGTGCTTCTAATTGACTTCACTGGTCTACGTCGAAGACCATGGAGTCGCTGTGTTCATTTTATTTAATGTCTATGGCTAATACGAATGGCACTATTATACATAGCATTTAGAAGTTTTAACAGAAGCAGAGGCATACATATAGATTGACTATGGAGACAAAGTGATACAGTGGCCAAGTATGTCACCTGAGCTCAACCCAATAGAACATATTTCTATTGATACGACAGTAGGAGGCAGACATGTGGGGGGGACAGAGGAAATTCATGGACAGTTGGACAAGCCAGGGCTCAAATCCCCGTCACCCAGGGGGCATGTGTAGACATGAGTCGGGAGCTCAGACTTCGGCATATAATGACTGGTAGTGTAGGGCTTCTTAAACTACCAGTCCTACCTCTATGGATACTGGTCTATTTGACCAATTTGATTACTGATGTGTTAAGTGTAACTGATGGATTTATTATTACTGAGAGTGTGTGGTTCACATTCAATTGTAGGATGAAGCCAGAGCAGAGAGGTTTGTTTGTTTGTTCATTTAAATTGACACATGCTCATCATCCTATACAATATTGAAGACATTCAATAAAAATTTCAGAACATATTAATATGTATTGCCGCAGTCACCTACCCCTGCGTCATTAATCCGAAAGGTAACACTGTATATGGTTTAATAGTAATACTTTGTGCTTGCATGCAAGTATTACTCCAAATGAATGGTGCTGCATGATCTGATCTTTGGTTGGATTGTCTCATGATTTGTTTAGGAAACATTGAAATTCAAAGCAAGTCAATAATTACCTCCTCATTGTAGCCTTTTCTGTGATCCTGACCTTGACTGCAGCTGCCAGATGTTTGCAGTATAATCAGATATTATGACTGATAGTAAAAGATGGGGATATTTTATCCCATTATCAAGGCGTAGCTTGTAATGTTTTCATTTTTTTAAGTGGTCTAACTACTGTGTAAATGGATATTGTGTCTTTTGGGTTTTGCATTATGGATAGGCCCTGGAAGATCTGCAGTGGCTAACGGGGATCCAAATGAAAACCCAAATAGTCATCTGGGTCTCTGTTGAGGCTCACTACTAGTTTGTGACTCGCAGTGATGTTCCAGATTAAAGTAGTAATCCGAACATGCGTTTCTGAATGAGAATCTGACGCCAGGTGTGTGCGTTTGTCCCACAGGGGCAAAAAGCACGTGGCCAGCGTGATAGAGTCTTTTAAGGGCAACGTGAGGCAGATGCTGCGCCATTCGGAGGCTTCATCAGTGGTGGAGTACGCGTACAACGACAAGGCCGTCCTCCATCAGAGACTGGCGCTCATCGAGGAGCTCTACGGAACCACTTTCCAAGTCTTCAAGGTTGGAACTGAGAATCGAATGGTGCAGGTTTGAGGCTAGAATAGCGGTTCCCAACTCAGCTCCTTGGGTACAGCCAACACATTTGATTAGTAGCCCCAGACAAGCACACCCCATTCAAATGACAAACTAATCATCAGCTCCTACTGAATGTGTATGTGAGTCCGGGGTGCTATCCTAACTGTGGTGGCTACTTGCAGAGTTAGGAACCGGTGGTCTGGAAACTGCCCTCAAAACCTTTCTGGTGCAGTGTGGGCTTGAATGGACCCTGACTACCTGCTACCCATGGCATCGCCTGTGGTCTGAGTCAATGTTATGGATGATCGATGTGTTACTGACAGCTGGTCTGTTCCTCCCAGTCGGCAGAGTGCCTCACACTAGAGAAAGTTCTGGAGGCTAACCCAGAGAAACTGAATAGCATTCTTGAGGAGATGAAACAGATCCTTACTCCCCTGGCCACAAAGTGAGTGTGTGCACGCTTGTTTTACTATACTTATAAGGATATATTTCTATTTTCTCTTAACCTATTCCCTTATCTCTTACCTTAACCTCCAAAAACCCCAGTAACTATCTAAGCCTAACTAACTTTTACACCTAAACCTTCACCGAAACCTAATTTTAACCCTAAAGCACTTACAACTAAATGAGGTAAATCAAAATGCTGCTTTTGGTTTATGTCCATATGTTTTTCTCCATAGAGAGGCTGTGGTCAAACATTCTCTAGTGCACAAAGTATTTCTGGACTTCTTCCAACATGCCCCAGCCAAAATGAGGACGGTTAGTAGAAACACTAACGACCATTGTGTAAATATGTGTGAGTCTTACCATGTTGCTAAACCCTTTAATTGTGACTTGACAGGAAATGATTGAGTCCATAAGGGAGACGGTGGTGTACATGGCCCACACCCACGATGGCGCCAGAGTGGCCATGAACTGTCTATGGCACGGGACACCTAAGGTGAGTAGAAACTATGGCTGAGCGATAGGACGATTACATAGACTCTTGGCGATGGACATCAGATGTATATTGAATTTGACTCGCGCTGCCTTATATGGCGGCGCACAAACGTGCAGCACAGTGAGCTGGATAAAGAGACGGAATCTAAAACAAAAATCCAGAATATCACATTGTATGATTTTTAAATAATTAATTTGCATTTTATTGCATGACATAAGTATTTGATCACCTAGAAACCAGTAAGAATTCCAGCTTTCACAGACCTGTTAGTTTTTCTTTGAGAAGCCCTCCTGTTCTCCACTCATCACCTGTATTAACTGCAATCGTTTGAACTTGTTACCTGTATAAAAGACACCTGTCCACACACACACTCACTCAATCAAACAGACTCCAACCTCTCCACGATGGTTTCTGTACCAAATATTGCAATAAAATGCAAATTAATTATTTAATAATCATTCAATGTGATTTTCTGGATTTTTGTTTTGGATTTCATCTCTATCATAAGTGTACTTATGATCAATTAAATACCTCTCTCTACATGCTTTGTAAGTATGAAACCTGCAATATTGGCAGTGTATCAAATGCTTGTTCCCTCCACTGTATTTATATGATAATTATTTATTTCGACACCTAGGTACATTGATTAGAAGTGTTTCCAGCCCCCTATTTCAATGTATGGCTTTTTATTTGCCATACACAAAAAACATATGTAATTTCTTTCATCTTGTGCCAGATTCACTGTGTACTCTTATTCTAAATACATTTTACATATCCACAAATGTCTAAGTCATTAGTTTAAATAAATATCAACCATATGCATCTCTTTACATCAGGTCCAATATAACAAGTTGAATGTTTAAGGATGTTTTCTAGGTGGAAAAAGGTTTTCAGGGCCTGATTTTTAAGAGGTTAAATATGTTTGTTATTTAGCCTCAATGAGACTGAATGCTCTACAGCAGGGGTATTCAACTCTAAACCTATGGAGTCCAGAGCCTGCTGGTTTTCTGTTCTACCTCAACATTAATTAGACTCACCTGGTGTCCCAGGTCTAAATAAGTCCCAGATTAGAGGGTTGCAATGAAAAGGTGAAGTGGATCTGGCTTCGAGGTCCAGAGTTGAGTATGAAGGCTATATATTATTATTTCAAATTATCCATAGCTTTTATAATCAAATTAACACAGTGGTTTGATTCAGGCTTTAGTTATGTAATCACAATCTCACTCTTAATAATTCACCAGGTATGCAGTATTACAAATAAGTAAATCAGTCTAGTTCAAACTAATTTACATGGTCACCATTTTTAAGAAGAACATTTTCCTCTGATGCATATTGAATGCATGATGTCGTCCTGCTCTGACTTATACCTATTAAAAAAGGTTTTGAAGATAATTTTTTTGAATGTTTTTTGGAATTTCGAAATATATGATCAATTTCAATATATACGCCATTTCGATATAAAAAAGCAGTTTATCTGCTAGCAGCAAATCAATCACAAACGCTTTTGTCAGGGAAACAATATCTGACATTCTATGCTGGCATAGAATTAAAATGGGTGAAGCCGCTGCAGTGCCGGCATATTATTCAATTGTAAAAATAAAGGGTATACCTAGTCGCTATGGATAGCTAACAGGATTTAACTGGCATTATTGGCTATATGGAAAAGGATGTGATAGATATTCTTCCCTTTTTAACTTTATTGTAGCCTACTTAGCGTTTATACTTGTCCTCAGTTTGTATAATTTTGATTAACCTACTGAAGGTGTTTTCTCAAGTACTCAATAAAAACAAACAATAATGTTTTATCTGGTTGGATGCCAATTTTTTGATATATAGCATGCCACCAGGTATAATGCGCGGGGGTGTGTGCTGTTTGTAAAATCGCAAATACCATGCGTGATATATGCGCTAAAATACGGTACATAGCTCACTTTGTTTCCCCATGCCTTTGAAAATCATTGTCATTGTATGTTTCAAGGTTTGTTTCATTTCTGAATCTAGCGTCATTACCTGGTGTATTTTTTGTGCTCTTTTACACTGAATTCCATCCATTTGAAACATTAATTAAACTCCTACTCTGGGTTCTGCACCTATCAACTGAATTTTTACTAATATCTGACCGCTGTATTCTTTCGCAGCATTTTTACCCTATAAGATCAGCTGATGCTCTATATCTCGAATTCTACATGCTAGCAACTAAAGCTTGGTACCGTTGGAAATAGGAAGATCGGACAAAAAGAATGTTTGGTGGCTCATTCATCTGGGTTAAACACAGCCAGAGTTATGGTGCCTCAAAGTCGGTCATATTTCTTAGGCAGTCGCCTATTTTACTAAACACATTACAGACAGGAAGTAGGAAGTGAAAATGACAAAATAACAACTTTGTATTGATGTAGGACATCATCCTGCATAACACCAACACTTTTAAAGTGAAAAATCAATGGAACTTTAAAAAATGTATAGCAATATAGTAAGAAATGGATGTAGCAATTTGATGTTGACTTGTTTACATGGCCTCCAAACTTTGCACAATGTTCCAGGAGCCCTGGGGGCTTGACAATAAGCAATAAAAAGCCTTATTCATTATGGCTTTTATTCAGTTTACATGCTTTAACGTATAAAAACAACAAAAAATACATACGTTCTTAAGTTTTTTGGAATACATATTTAATAAAACATAAAATTAATTGACCCAGGATGTTGGATTTCATTTCTCCATGTTGTAGCCATGGGCCTGCTGAGTCCAGAACCATAAGGCACGTCACTGTAGGTCAAAATATGACCTTTCTAGAGGCCAAAAAGTCAACTATGTGCCAGGCAGACCTAAAACCCCTTAGACCTTGAAGGGTTTTAATTAAGTTAATTCATGTGCATTAATACGATGCAAGTGTGTTATTTCTGCGAATTCACACTTCATGCCGCATATAATAAATGCCAATTTCATGTATAAAAAACACTATTACATTGTCTATCGACGATGTTTGGACATGTCCATCTGACTATGTGTAAAGTCGGACAATGCACAGCTCTAGTAGAAACCCCTGTGTTTTAGAGGTTTTCCTCACCAAACACAGGACACTGGTTTTCCAAAGCAAAAAAAATATTTAAATGTACTTGACATGAATTGTATTTATACTAAATATACTTTTAATATATTATAGAAAAATGAATAATTTTGTTATGAAAAATATAAAATATACTTAAACACTGTACATACATAAATTATGTTTCAACTTAAGTGTAATAGAAGTATAGTATGGAAGTCTACTTTATATGTACTTTTCGTTGCTTGGGTTGTGACCAATTCCTTTGTTTTATCTTTCAGGACCGAAAAGTCATAATTAAAACAATGAAGACGTACATTGAGAAGTTTGCAACGGTAAGCAAGCAGAGTACATTTGTTGCCCACCGATATGCAGATGAGTAACATTGAGTCTCATTGGTCGCTTGATTTCCTCTCCAGGGACAGTATTCGTTCCTGGTCCTACTGGCGATCTTTGACTGTGTAGACGACACCAAGCTTGTGAAGCAGGCCGTCATATCAGAGCTTCTGGCCTCCCTGCCCAACATCCTGGCCAGTGCGAATGGGAGGAAAGTGATGCTATACCTGCTCAGCCCACGAAATATCAAGCTCCTGGTACCTGAACTCATTCTTTTGCTGGAGAAGGGGGACGGAAACGCCCATAGGTGAGTCATTTCTTCCATCCATCGGCTGCCAGCTAGATAAGCAGCTGTCTTTCCTTACCATGGACTCGTTTCTTACTTCAATTGCCATTCTAAACTCAATTGGACAGAAATGCAACTAAAGCTCAATTATTTTCATAGCCTGCACATTAAATGGATATTTCCATCCGCCTGTGTCCCTGTAGTAAGAAGGAAGATGCCATTCGCCGGAAAGAGCTCATGGAGGTGGTGTCGGCACCCCTGCTGAAGTACGTGTGCGACCACGCTCGCACCATGGTTACAAACACATCTTCTTGCATCACTGTCACCCACATCCTGGGGGGGGCCATCGGGGACCTGCGTCCTGCTATGGAGGCGGTAGCTGAGGTGGCCGCTGATGACTTCATCCCAGGGGGGGTGGACGGACAGGTGAGGGAGCAGCCTGGTCTGTTATAAAAGAGGAGTGTGGATGTCTGGAGTGCACTTTGTTTCGATAACTGTTTAGGGTTACATTTTTCAGTCTGTTATAACTGCAGCAGATCTCTAGTTTTATACATTTTGCCTCAGGAAAAATACCTTTGGGAGAATCCTGACTGTACATCTGTTTTCAGTTGGGTAATTGGCTGCTCTTAAATAACTTGGAAGTCTGCTACCGTAATTCAGATGAGGCTGAGAAGGGCATTAGGCTGTACATAGGATTCCCAGGCCATTTCCACTGGTTCATTGAAGTATTAGTAGTGAAAATGATTGGTTAGCAGGAACACAAAGAAATTGCACAAAAAATACAGCTTGCTTTACATTGAAAGGAGTGAAATGGTTGGCAACATCATATTCATTGGAAAATAAATGCTGTAACTTAAAGGTAGTGGATGTGCCTATTGCCCTGTGAGCATGTGTGTATTTTATAGAAGTGGGAGAGACCAAAAAAAGCAATAAAGTGCAAAAGTAGGGTGATCGTAGTAAAATATGGAAGTAATTTGCTTACAAACCTAATGTTAAAGGTGAAGCCCAAAACACTGCAGCACCAGTTTGTAAAAGTGCTTCAAAGTTTGTCTCACGAAGGGGGGCAACACTAAAACCTCTCGAAGCATCTGTCTGTCAACCACCTTGACCTTTTCAGGGACTTAAAAACACAACAGTTGTGATAAAAGATAGATGAAATGTGTAGATACAAATAGGGCTGAACGATGTTGTGTTTTAGCATCGACATCGCGATGTGCGCATGTGCGATAGTCACATCGCCAGAACATGCAATGTGAAGAAGGGTAGCACCCAATGACAGTATAGGTAGCAGTTTACACAAGTTTGTTGTATGGTTTGTTGCTGGGATGACATTCACGCTCCGCACGCCTGCACAGTGATTGGTTCGCTGTGATTGGTTGTTGTGCCGCTGCTCACAGCCAACATTCTCTGTCACTGGCAGACCTGTACTAGCGAAAGATGAGCGACGAAGAGGATACGCATTACGCAGGTAAAAAAGGATGGTTTTGTACCAAAAGTAATGTCAAAATCTTTGGGACCATTTCGGCTACAAAAAATAGGATGTTGACAAAAAACAGGTACTTTGTCGGGAGTGTTATAAAGTTGTGGCAACAAAACAAGGAAAAACCACCCATTTGTCTGATCACTTTAAACAGCCCCACAAAGCTCTTTACGACGAGTACAAAATCTAATCTCGGATGTCAATCAAAACAAAACACTATTTGTGATGCCTTTGCCAGTGTGACATGTTACCAGAAAGGCTGTCAATGACAGAAAGAAATAACAAACGCAATAAAGTTTCATATCGTATCTGTTGCAATTACACACCGTCACATTTGCTTATCCATGATTATGATGATGACCAACACTGTTTTACTTTGGCACGTTGGCAAAAAAAGTTGACAAAAGATTGTGAACCAAAAAGCTTAAGTTCTATTAAAAAAATTCTGTTATTTTTATAAACCAATCTGGGGTTGGTGTAAAGCTGCTGTTTTATAAAAAAAATGTGTACTGCTTTTCTTTTTACAGAGAATGAAGCTTGTTTATTAGTGAAATTATTAGTATCATGGAATGGTAATGATTGACTGTAGCCTACATTGATGGCTTGCAATATCGCAATATATATCGTTGAGAAACAAAATATTGCAATGTAATTTATTTCCAATATCGTGCAGCCCTAGATACAAATATCTTGTATATTTGAATAAGTTCACGGCAATTGTACCCAACACATTTAAATTTACACACAAGTCCCAGTTTTACTTCACTTCTGAGTTCTGACCAGTCGTATTCCTGTTAACGGGTGCCAATCTAGGAATTAGGCAGGGAAGTTGGTTTTCATTAAGAAGGTTCATTACCCCAGCAGCCACAAAGGCACTGGTGTTCCCATTCTGTGAATAAACATTGAATTTCAGGATGGATGATGGATGATGGATGAACCATGTGAGTGTCCCTCGCCATTCCCACAGATCTGTCCAAGGAGTTGCAGAGCTGCTTACAAGGCAGGGTTAGAGGGAATTGGACAAGACCAATTGGGAGGGAAGACATTTTTGAAAACATCAAAACAAAAGTGTTTTTTGAAATATTATCAATTAGATGCTTTGGTTTCTCGATACCAAGACAAATATCAAAATGTTTGTATGGGAACAACTGTAGTTACTGTCCTGTCCTCTATCTTGGTATTCAGAATGTGATCATGATATCCTGGTCGGTGTCCTTGTCTTCTAGTATCACATAGTTGAACACTCCGGTGGCCATCTGGTGCTCAAGTGGCTGATCGAACAAGACATGGTCATGAAAGGGACGGGCAGAGAAGGTACCACTAACCGCACCAACAGTACCCAGCAGATTAGTGTGCAGACATGTCTTTACCCTGTGTGGCTCTGATCCTGGTTCTACCATGTTTGTGCAGAGAGTTTCTCCAGGATCCTGCTGGACAAGGTGGGGATGGACAAGATGAAGAGCTGGGCTGCAGTGAACCGAGGGACGCTGGTGCTCATCAGGTGAGGACACTTAGTGGGTTCCTCTGTGTAGACACAGAAGGCCAAGCAAACCCATTGGTACCTAACAGTAAAAGACCAACTGTAGTTTAATTATACAGGAATCTTCTAGCTTCTACATTCTGAATTGGAAAAACTGACTTTGCAATTTTTCTGCTTTTTCCCTATTTACAATCCAACATTTGGAATCTAGAAGGGTGCTTCTAAATGCGTACCGTGACGGTGAAACTCAGTGAGCTATGAAAGACGTAATTGCTAAACACTTCGAGAATACAAAACACCATGAGAAGACTAGGCAAGAACTAAATGAGAAGGCTAGACCAGAACTAAAGTCCTTTTGTCTTCTGAACGTAATTTCTAAACATTTAAAGCTTCCCATCACTACGGATGTTCTGCTTGTCACAATCTCCTTGCATTTCGCTGCCAGTGGAGATGAGTGTAAAGCGAGAGAAGGCGTGCGGTAGCTGGGGGGTTAAGCATGTCCTCCTAAGAGTTTGTGTTCATTCTCCATCATGGGTTGTGTGGGGTGGTGGAGGTCACAGCTGCCCATGGTCAAACAACAACAAGCAGGGGTATTATGCTTTCTGAATTGCTTTGCTGTTTTTTTCCTGTTTCTCTGCTTCTTCCATGTTTTATTGTTTCTAGTGTGCCCCTCCCTTCTGCCCAGTGCCACTGCCCATTCTTCTACCTTTTGTAATCTGACTTTAATCAGTGGGATTTGTTTCATTCACTTTAGATAAATGTCCACTGTGGACAGTGGAGAGTCTGTATAATCAAATTGTTTGATTCTAGGTGGTAAATCTTTTTTAGCTATCCATATCCTAAAAATATACTGGGTTAATTTTAAGATAAAATGTTGTTGTTGACCGGTAAGCATTCATTAAAGATGTTTGTTTTGAAATTCAAGGTGTGAAGAGGGTCCTACCTTCAATGATGTATGGTTTTGTTTCCCCCAGTCTCCTGAAGAGTGCAGATGACAGTGTTGCCAATGAGGTTAAGGAGGCACTAAAGGCCTACAGTCTTGAACTACAGAAGATCCAACAGTCACAGAGTATTCAATTTCTTCTGGAGAAACTGGCCTGATTGTATTCCATCATAGCTAACCCCCACTCAGAGACATTTGACCTGTCACCAACTTAACTGACAGGTTTTATCATCACGTTTCACCATTCTATCCTGTCTTTCTATTAAATTGGTCAAATTCCCCCAACTACGTGGAGAGGTCTGGACAGAGGACGGTGACTCATACCATGTTTGGCCCACTTAAGATATGTGTTTTGTAAATGTACAGTGCAGTTATTAAAATGCGACTGCTTTCATATAATTTTGTAACTGAACAATATTTTCACATTTCACTTGCCATAAGAATGTCCATAATGGATTAGAAGATGCAGTACACAGAGGGTCTAGTTTACATATTCAAATAGGGATATAGCGTTTATCTCCTACTACATACATCCATACACACGGCAGATTTGTATTTTAGTCAGTTGAAATTGAGTTTGGTTATCAACATACTTGAAAATAAATAATTAAACAATTAGCCTTAGAAGGGCACTGTCTAGAATTTATTCCCACCATGGAACTGTGAACTGCTCTAATAACAATACGGCATGAACCCAAATTTGAACCGTAACATACATTTTCACTAGTTCGTAACACATGCTTTGTTGCACAACTCATCATAGATTCAGCAAATTCTTATATAATGTAACCTAGTGTAACATAAGACATACAAATGAAGTGTCCCAGTACGTTTCATATAAATCTACCCTGTGATTATGGCTTTACTTTCTTACAAAACTGTGAACTGGATTTCTTGATATTGAAAAAAATATCAATAGTGATGTCCTGTGAGTTAATTTCACACCATGCATAGCTTGTTTTGCACAGGAATTGCAATGTGGATGTGAGTTATTAAACTCTGCCTCTTGGCTATGGTTTTTGTGTAACAAAATGTTATAAACATTCTGGTACATACAGTTTATAATGTATTAGCCCCTTCATCATACGTGTAAGTCAGCGATTTATTGGAATTAGCATATTTACATGTAAAAGGCCTTGGATTCTATTTTGTTTGGTATGTCAGCAAGGTAGATTTATCAGTTTGGGCTGATTAAACCCAGTTGATATAGAATGGGGCTGACATTTTCAAGTTTACATTAGTATTTTGACTCAGTTTCATACCTGGTTGGTCCCCATTGGATACTAAAGCTCTGTGTACCTAGACCTAGCTTAGTTGACTAATTAGGTACAGGTTTAAATAGATACAGGGCCTAAAATTCAGAACAATATTTTCCAGTTCTACACCTGGGACCTCATTTATTTTGTGTATGCAGAACATAATTTGTACACTAATTTCTAAGCAAACTTTGGGATCAATAAAACAAACTTGACATGAGAACGTGTGGTCCTCCATGCACAATTTGACCCATGCGTACGCACAAAAATTGGAGAAATAAGAAACTTCAACTCGAGAAACGCTTTCATATACGGGTGCAGTTCCATGTTATCACATGTTCATTGCGCATAACTATCAATGAGACTCTGTCATCGTTAATAACAATTTGTGCAATTACCACACCTGAAAGCAATATTATTAATTTTTATAATTTTGTTTGTAGGCTACGCGACATTTTCAAGCGAATTCTACAATCTATTTTAAATGAGACCCCTGGTGTGTAAGATATTCTGTACTAGTGTTTAAAGTTCATGTAAATAACAAGATGTAGGTATGATTGGGCCTATATTATTAACACAAGTAATTTAGCAGATGCTCTTACCCAAAGCGACTTACAGTAATGGTAATGTGCCTTGCTCAAGGGAACCAAAACATTTAGCAGAATCAGGAATTGAACCAGCAACCTCGTGATTTACAGGTCTGACTCCCTAACCACTGAGCCACCTGATACAGGTAGAGGGGATTGACCTGTGGGGATTTGGGCATGGATAACAGAGATGCGGTGTGGGAATAAGTGTTCGTGTGTAAGCTTAGTGGGCTCGGGTATGTAGATACAGATGAAGAGAATTAGTCCTTATTATAGGCAGAGCTGTATTTTAACTCTGGTCACAATTTAGGTAAAAAATGAGTGTTTTTTAAATATCTCTTATTCAAACAAAATGTATTAGATGGCATAGGATTTGCATAGAGCATGCCTTGGAGAAATGTGTTAACCCAGATTGGGAGGCCTTCCTTGCACCAATCTGTTGCCCGTTCTGTCTGCTGGTAGCTTCTTCATCTGTGGGAGCCTGCCTTCAGTGGGCCTGCTTGTGTTCCATCTGGATGGAGCCAGTCAGCCGGGGAAAAGCTTACTCCTTCTAGTGGTCTGGCATTGTTCTCATCAGTTTGGAGGATTAGCAATGGCTGCCTGTGGCTCCTACTGGTGTGGGAGGGTTAGTCACGGTAGTCAGTTTGACTTACGCTATTCAGGGTTTTATGGCTAAAGACCTGTAGAGACAATGTTTTTTGGCAATCATAAATATGAAAGCTGTTCTGTAATGTTGTTTTGATGATTTCATATGTCCAAACCTCAAGCTCAAACCTGCTTTCTATTAAGTGGGAAATACTTAAGACTACCAATGTCTGGGTGGCTGGTGAAACTTGAGTGGCAATAATATATTTCCAAATTAAAATCAATTTCGTCAGAGTACTTGAGGCTTTCCAAACACATTAAGAACATACAAGATCACAGTGACCTATTCTTTTTAATCTTCCAGCTAGCAAACATTGCAAGCTGCTTCCATATTCATAAATCGGCTTTGGAAAGATTCAATCTTACACGGATGCCCATACACAGGAGGGGCTGAGTATTTAACCCGTCTGCAAATTCATCCAGATGGTGCATTTTCAACATATTATATCTGCCACTGTTGTACAGTGGATTATTTCTTACTCTTAGGACAACATGGCAATGTGGAGCAGGAGGTGGTCGCAAGTGCACTGTGATTGACAGAAGCTGGTGTGGAATAAAAAAAATATTTTGAAGGCCACATTTTTTTTATATGAATTCTTTCTAAACCTCAAATGTAACTGAATAAGTTTCAAAACGATAAAGGCAAAAAGTCAAATTAAACCCAACCAATTGAACTTGGCTGAAATTGGGGTCTGTAACAATCTATTTTTCAGGGCAATTTTACTCTCTGATCCATGCCATTTATTATGGCCATTCTCAGCTATATAAATCAGCACTTATCTAGCAACATGTGACAATTAAATACGTTTTACCTGCAGTATTTTTGCTAGAATGCAAAGCTGTGCAGTGCTCCGTAGGAGCGTTAATATCCAAGCATGTCAGCTCATACAAAGTTCTCAGAATGTTTGGCAATATGCAAACTATGCAAGCAATAAAAAGCATATAGATTAAATAATCCAGTTCTGAACTGAACCAATTATACAATAACAGTAAACATGGATGCATAGTGACTCTGCCGCCCTGGAAACCCACTTGGTAGAAATGAATATATACTGTCACAGCATGTGTTCAGTGAGGGTCACGTGTCCCATGGTCCACTAAATATTCACCAGTATGTCTATGAACTGTATCGTCACGGCATTTGGTAAACCGTTTGGCCGCCCTCTTTGCGAACCGGACTTTGCCCCGAGCCTTCACCGTTGAGGTATACTCGTGAGACTTCAGCTTGATGTAGTAGTCTGAGAACTTATTGTACAGGATGGAGATGGGCATGCCATTTAGGATTACCCCGAAGGAGATGCAGATGAAAGCAAACAGCCGGCCCAGGATGGTCTCTGGAAACATGTCTCCATACCCCACAGTGGAGATGCTCACCTGAGGCAAGGAGATTGGGCAAGTTACATATACTGGCAGAAACTGCCATAAAGTTCCAACCTCAAATCAGATTCTAATGAGAGTGCTAAGAAATCTTTAATTCAAATGCAATCTGAGCCCCAAGTTGGTCGTTCTACTATCTGCTTGACGCTTTCTGCTAACAATAGGCCTGTGAGAAGGTCAACGTGAGCGCATCTGAGACAAGGGTAAATTACTTGAGTTTCTACAGCTATAGTGACCATTTACTCGAAGGCTCTGTTAAAG
Source organism: Umbra pygmaea (assembly GCA_016801145.1). Lineage (NCBI taxonomy): Eukaryota > Metazoa > Chordata > Actinopteri > Esociformes > Umbridae > Umbra > Umbra pygmaea. The sequence continues at coordinate 12,572 of JACXGM010007893.1, read as the reverse complement.
CAATGGAATTCCAGAATTCAGGCACTTATGTAGGTCAGATAGTGGATCGACCTAACACTAGACAGATCTTTTTCCATGTCCTTGCCTACGTCCTTTAAATGTTGCAGATGTCTCTATAATTTACACAGGCAAAAGCTTGAATTTGAGCCAGGAGTGGCATAAAGTCACCCAACATCAATGTGAAAGAGCATACCATGATTCTTGAAAGATTATTATTATACAATTATTATTCCACCAAATATTGATTTCTTCCTAACATTAGTATTGTGTTGTTTAAAGATGAGCATGAACTTATTTTCTTTGCTGACAACACATCTTTTTTAAGGAATAAATCTAAAATATTAATTTACCCAAACACATACCCATCAATAGTAAAAGCAGATAAACCTTTTCTGCAGTGGTCAACATTATTTCCAGAGCTGTATACAAAACACTGTCCCCTATACAATTAGTCTTATACAATCTTCCCTGGCAAGGAAAACTTGAGTGAAACATAACATATTTACTAGGCATGGTAGAAACACTGCCATGTCAGTCCTAATGAAACAACGTCAGGACAGTGATAATTGTCAACTGTAGCAATGTGATGAAGCAATCAATTTCTGGCAGCATTTTAGTAACCACAGCTACAGTACGATTGTTTTGGTTGAAGTAAACAAATACCAGTGAACATTACCAAATGTGCACATTTCAGTAACTAAACATTGCTCCATGCTGTGTAACCCAACGTTACACAGCATGGGGTTACATGTGCTTAATAATTACAATCCAGCATTTGATTAGATAGCTTACTAATATAACAGTTAGTAATGGAATATAACAAGAATACACTAAACAATGACGTAGTAAAATAAGCTGATTTATTGTATTATGGCAGACATTAGAATGGGGATTACTTACAGCTGCCCACCACCAGGCATGAGGGATGCTGGTGAAGTTGGTCTGATGGACATCATGCTCCACTGTGTACACCATAGCAGAGAATGTGAAGATTCCCATGGCGATGAAGAGAAAAAGGCAGCCGACCTGCTGATAGCATTGGCGAAGTGTGAATCCGAATGCCCTCAGACCCGTGGAGTGGCGCGCCAGCTTTAAGATACGGAATATCCTCATCAGACGCATGATCCGAAGCACCTGGCCCAGTTTGCCGACTCTTCCCACCGTTTCGATGTCCTGGTGCTTCCCGTAGTCATCGTTTTCAAAACACTCCAGCACCAGCTGCAGGTACAAGGGTAAGATGGCAATCAGATCCACCCCGTTAAGTACGCTTCTTCCAAAGTTCTGCAGGTTCGGCGTGGACACCAGTCGTAACAGGTACTCCATGGTGAAGAATGCGATGCAGAAGGTTTCTACATACACCCCGTAGGTCTTCCCGCTGAGCTGGCCAGTCGGGGTTGTGTACTGCATCTCTTCCACTGTGTTCAGGGTCATGGCCACCAAGGACACCAGCACAAAGAAGCTGGAGGCCACAGCCATTAGCTTGGCAGTGACCGAGGAGAATGGCTTCTCCATCAGATTCCAGATCATGCAGCGCGTCTGACCGAACGCCATCCCGTGGAACTGCTCCTCGTTCTCCTCCATCTCCACCTCGGCCTCCAGCTGTCGCTGGATCTTCAACTGCTCGTTTAGTTCATCCTGGCGTTCCTCGAAGGAGATACGGCAGCAGCGGTGGGTGTTCTTGATCCTCACACCCCAGTAGTTTATCTCCTCCAGGAAATTCCTGGGACACAGCTCATCCTTAATCCAGAGCACGCCTGTCCGGTAGAAGTTGAAGATGTTGTGGAAGATGTCTGGGTCCCTATCAAAGAAGAACTCATTGTTGTGAACCATGTAATCATCACAAAGATCCAACTTCCTGTTGTGGTCTGTGCAGGTTGCCAGACGACCAATTCTGGTCTTTGGGTACTTGGCAGCCAGCTTGTAGGAGATCTTATAGACCTTGCCACCCACATTGATGTTCAACATGTACTTTGCTGGAGAGTAGAGGCCTCTCGTCGGAGAGATAATTACATCTTCCTCATCTTCATACTCAGAGTAAATATCGTATATGTCTCGGCTGAGTTCTTGCATGGAGTTCCACGGCTTAACAAACTTGTTCTGGGTTAAAGGAATGTCGTAGTTGTCCTCCGGGTCCATGTACATAGGGACTGACCCCCCTACTTTGTAGTTGGGGAATAGGCTTTGTCTCCTGTTCTTGAACATCCTGGATGTCTGCACTGGGTCCTAGTCAGATGCGGCAGCTCATGAAGTGGCACAAGGCATTTCTGCGTCTTTGATGACCTACCGTGTCACTCTCAGCAGTACGCTAGCAGAGAGAAACAACGCTGGCTGTCGAATGTTGCCGACTGACGGGATGAGTGCTTAAAGTTTTAAACTCTATTATCCCCTCCCCTCCCCAGTCTGACTCTAGCTGTTTCTCCCC
>JACXGM010007893.1:0-10050 GCA_016801145.1 Umbra pygmaea | reverse complement strand
CATACATTTGCACAATCCTCCATCAAAAATACCACTTCATTCCACAAATAACCATGGGTTTGTGACAGTCAACGAAATAAGGAGAGTTAATCGACCATCATGGTTTCAAACTCTGCTCATCTTATTATGCTAATCAATGCAGGCTGCAGTGCAGACAGTTATTTTTTTATTCTAACCTTTATTTAACCAGGAAAGTTGACTTTCTTCAATTACCACAACGACCTGGGAACAATTAGGGTGGAGTGTCTTGCCAAAGGATACAACATTTGTCTCAGTCAGGAATCAAACTGGCAACCTTATCAGCTGAAGAACAACCCGGGTTCACAGGTCAACACAGTTAAGCTTTCAGCCACCTTAAATGAATAGTCAGTGATTCCTGGGCAAGTGGTTGTCAAAGTGGTGTGGTTGAGCCAGAAACATTCCTATAATATTCTGTGTCAATTGGTGCCCTGTGGCAAAGTTTCAATTTTTGAGTCATGACTAACTTATGAATTGATAGTGTTTAACTCATTGAAAAATGTTATTTGTGAATAACCTATGTTAATCTCCAAAATACAAGTATTTTACAAATATATACTAGGATTCAGAATCAAAGGCTGCAACTTGATAATGTAAAATGAAATTAAAAGATTAGTATCAGTAAGACAAGATTCATTATATAAACAACCTACGTAGCTTTGACCACAACTGAAACTGGATATTATCACAACTAATCTGTCTATAATATGATTACATTTAGGTTAGATTTAGAATAACTAAAGTATATCTTAACCTCATGTTAATCAGTAGATGTAAAGACTATAGACTTTCAAAATAAAGGTTGGCCAAAACCGACAATGTTTTCATGAGAGATTTCTTTACTTTCATAGTTTGTGTTCAGATGCAGGAATAAAGTTAGACAAACCATTCACATTTGTAAGCTATTAAAACAAAAACTTTAACAGATTGGGCTCTTTCATGGGTTCTATAAACACAATGTGTTTTAAGAGTTAAAATGAGGAATAGCCACCTGGACCAGAATTGGTTGGAGAGTACATGTTAAGCTTTCCTGAATAACTGGGCCAGCTAGAAGCATAGGCTTATGGTGTAACGCGATATACTGCAGAACCATGATCCCCAAAAGACAGTACGCTGATGTAAAAAAATACAGCCTGTGCCTTTCTACACCTAATAATCTGTTAATTCCACTAAATCAATCTGGAACAATTGTGGATTAAATATTCAAATAACATAATTTGTACCATTATTACATGTAACTTCCACTGCAGTGTGCACAATAATCTTGTTTTCCCAGTATTGTAATAAATTCTAGCCCAATGGTTTTCAAACATCTCCTGGAGGACCAACCGGTCAGATGTATCCCAAGCCAGCACACCGAATTCGACTAATCATCAAACCCATACCTGCTTGAATCAGATGAGCTACTTCGGGCCTACAAAACTGTAAGACTGCCAGGGGAGGATTGAGAACCACTGGGCTAGTCCAGCCAGATGAAGTGCAATTTCACAAAATCAAAAGGGGAAATTTTCTTTTACGCTTTGTGTCATCGCTTGTGGAAGGAGCATATCACATAAGGGAGGTCCCAAAACAAGTTCAGAGTACTCTTATGCAAGCAGATGAGGACATCTGTCTAGGATGGAGGAAATCAGAAAACATAGTGAATCTAAACAAAAAACCTAAAGCTCAATTTTAAACCAGACTTGCCACCAAAATCTAATTTAAACTGTCCCTTACTGTGTCACTTAATGCAATTGTCAAATTTAACAGTAAAGATTGATAGTCAAGGAAATCATTCAGGTCATTTCTAATACAATGTTTCCTCTTGCACTGCTCTACATTCAGCTGCTAATAACTTTTAAACCGCTGGCTTGTATGAAGGATATTAATCCTAGATGCACGGTAACACATGCTTCTGGAACAAATTCTACAAACATTAACCCTCAGGAGGAGCATTTGGGAGAAATAGTCTAGCTTGCTCCATGCTGACTGCTTCCATTTACAGCCTGTGCTGCCTGGAATACCGATTCATTACTAACAAGTAACCAACCACTCTGCACTGAAACTGTACCAAGGCAAATTCCTGCACACCTCTGTTTATTCCTTACAAACAAACCTTTGTGAACTTTTGAACCCATCTGGGGAAAACAAAGTACTGTTCTTAGGTAACCTGCCCTTCAAGCTTTTGTGTAAAGTCACGGTGGCTTAATCCAGTTACCATTTTACACTTCCTGAAACCCTTGTCCTGCCTGGTTTGACTGAAAGATTGCCAAGCTTCTTGTGTCCATATTACAGGGTGAGTGCGTGTGTGTGCGTGCAATGGTTAACCAAAACATTTCCCTGAGGGAAGCGAGGGGTAAACTTTAAAACAGCCAACTACTGACAGGAAATAATCTCATTCGTATGCTGTGCATGATTTCCTGTATATCAAAGCTTAATCTGTACTGCCATCTACCTCAGCAGTGGTTACCAAGCACAACCCTATCCATATAAAAATGCAGCTAAAACACCAAGTCTGTCAATCATACACAGTGGCACAAACTGTTGAATAGTTAGCCACTCAGTACTTTATACTGTGACCAAACATTTCCTGTTCAGAGCATCTACCAATTTCCAGAAGTGCGCTTGATCTGGCCTCGCTACTTCATATGCATTTAAAAGCCTGTGCAGGTGTTCTGCGTGTGAAAGAGACGTAGTGACAGTTTGCAAAAATTTGGAAGAAATCAAGAACACAGTCATGGGAAGAGTTCAGAATAGACTGTCCCTTAGTTTTTTAGTTGTCAAAATATATGTTTTACCAACTACAAATAACTACGTAACTGCGTTTCACCTGCACACCCACAAGAGCAATGTTCAGTCTCAGTTCCATCCGTTGCTTTTGCCTTTGGAGCTGTACTGTGACAATACTTGAGGGCACTGTATGCATCGGAGATCATGTTAGTTGTCAACACACAGAATGATAGGATCAGAACACCCCAGGATGCAGTGTGGCAGTATACTATGAAAAACCCAATTCATTAAAGAGTCAAGCAGTGAGTTTTGAACAACTTGTGGGTCTCGTTTTATTTGAAGTGATTGCAAATAACGTTCTTCACAATACAGAGCATTTAGTCCCCCTGTACAAGGCTAGAAAATGTCACGGCAACGTCACACAAACATACAAAATAGTTTAACAAATTCATTTTAAATACATCTCACTCTGGTACTATGCCCAACCATAGCAAAAATTGATTTTAGTCAAATGTATACAATCTTATTTACAGCGGAACATTTGATCAAAGTGCATCAGAGTCCTGATTCTGTTCTTATGGTTAGAAGGCTTATGTACAGTGTTTTTACAAATGCTGTAGTGGTACCTTCACATTCCTTATAGAGCAGTTGCACAAAAAAGCTTTATAAGAAGGTGCTTCTGGAGGTAATGTTTATATGAAAATGAAACTTACATCATTAAGACAGTACTGCCTAAAATATGCTTCTCATAAATATTCACAGAGACGTGTCCACTATTGGACTGGGGAGAGCCAGAATCTGGCCCTGCACTGACTACTCCACACAGGATACGTGTGCTGGATTAACGCATGGTCATACATTGGATAATCTGAAATGTTTCTGAGTTCAGGGGTAAAGGAGGATAATGAGGCCACACCCCCTAAAATCCCTCGACACTTTGGACAGTGCAAATAGGACACAATCCATTTCTATTCATACAGCTACAGACTAACATTTCCCCTGGGAAACAACTTAATGCACTTCAGAAGGAATCTGGTGGTAGTCCTGCTTCATTAGCAGAGGTCGTTGGTATGGAGATCACAGGATCAATAAAGCGATGTGGGGGGCACTTGGCTGGTTGGTTATGACAAGTCGTCTTCTGTGCTCACCACTGATATCTGGCAGGAAGACAAAATCACAATGGGACATTTACAGGGGGAGAAGAAGCAATTCACAGGTACAGTGGTCTGAATACCATTAACACTGAATGGCCTTTTACTGCAGCATTAGACAGGCAGTTCAATCATGGTAAACTTCCTGAACAAGTTCAAAAGAAACACTTGACATTCATTTCAGTTAGCCAGTAATTGGTATGAACTGCAAAAGACCTTTACACTTACCACACCTTGCAAAACAAGCAATCTCATTAACAGCTGCTGAATGTGTCAGAACTATTCATGTTTATTCCCATATATTACTTGTATTTTTCCCCATTGTGGTTGTGCTTTTGCCTTAGACTATCTGTGCAAAGGCTTTTGACTAAGAATTATAAAAACAATTTATGAAGTTACTACTGGTTTCCTATATTCTATATAGATTGAGGCTGTACAAACTAAATATATCTTAGACTACTAGTCAGTATGCTATCACAGCTATCTAGGCATAAATACAAGGATTATATTGGCTACTGTATAAAGCTATTAGAGAGACTTACAACCAAAACCAATGTTGCACATAAGCTTGATTTACACAATGTGCACTATTATTAGGCAAATTGGTATTTTGACCATGTCATCATTTTTATGCACATGTTCCAACTCAAAGCTGTATACACTGGAATGCTTATTGGATAAGCATATTTGTGTAATGAGGGAAGATGTGGCCTAAGGAGAACACCCTATGTCAAGGTGTGTGTCATCATTAGGCAGACTCCACAAATGGAAAGCTTATGACTTATTAAAAACAGTTGCTCCATCAGTCACTGATTTGTTCTGAAATGTCAGAAATGTTTTTGTACATTGAGTAGTTTGTTTATTATTCATTTATTATTTAGTTGCATAATTTCTCTGCACACTAAGTTGAACAAACAGATTGCCAAAGAAAGCCAAGAGCTCTTTTACGTTCCTGACTATTCAGGTTTGAGGTGTACTTACATTTTGGATTGACCGAGAGCACTGTTCCAGATTATGCTAATTATATTTTATAGTGATGATTTTCCCAAATATTTGATGCAAATGACAGTCATTATAATTTAAGTCACCAACCATTAGGGTATAGGTCAAATTTCATTGAACAAAACACCCAATGAAAACAAAAAATATATTTTCAAAAATAAAAACTCAAAATGCAATGTTCCAAATTACTATCCACAACAGAATTTCAAAACATTCTATAGGTTGTACAGAACTGAAAAAGATCATTTGTTGAATTTGCAGTATTAGGTCATATTTACAGAGATCAAAATGCATTTCAAACAAATACATCTTAACAGGGCAATTCACATGTTAACATAGGACCCCTTTGATATCACCTTCACAATTCTTGCATCCATTGAACCTTGCATCAAAACAGCAGCTCTGAAGGGATTGAACTGCCTCCCACCCTCAGAACATTTGCTTAAGGATGCTCCAAAGGTTCTCAATAGGGTTGAGGTCAGGGGGAGGATGGAGGCCACACCATGAGTTCTGCTTTTATGCCCATAGCAGCCAATGACACAGAGGGATTCTTTGCAGCATGAGATGGTGCATTGTCATGCATGAAGATGATTTTGCTATGGAAGGCACAGTTCTTTTTGAACCATGGAAGTGGTCAGTCAGAAAAGACATACTTTGCAGAGGTCATTTTAACCCCTTCAGGGACCCACCGGCCCTCTCCCCATGATTCCGGCCAAAAATATCACTTTACCATCTCCTTGCGGACGTCGCAGCCTTACTGGGACACGGTGGTTAACAACCACTCCATCCATCTGGACCATCCAGGGTTGCACAGCACTAATCAGTAAACAAGACTGTTTGAAAAATAGTCTTCCTGTATTTCTGGGCCCACTGCAACCATTTCTGCTGGTGAGCATTGGTTAGGGGTGGCCGAATAGTAGGTTTATGCACAACTGCAAGCCTCTGGAGAATCCTACACCTTGAGGTTTGCAGGACTCCAGAGGCACCAGCAGCTTCATATATCTGTTTGCTGCTTGGTAATGGCATTCCAACAGCTGCTCTCTTGTCTGGCAGTAACTTTCCTCATTATGTCTTTATTTTCACAAACCCGTCTGCGCTCTGAATCAGCCAAAAATCTCTTCACAGTACGATGATCACCCTTCAGTGAAATATCTAATATTTTCATACCTTGTCCAAGGTATTGCACTACTTGACGCTTTTCCACAGTAGAGAGATCCTTTTTCTTTCCCATATTGCTTGAAACCTGTGGCCTGCATAATAATGTCGAACATCCTTCTTAAGTAGTTTATTTAATTGGGCTCACTTGGCAAACTAATTATCACCGGTGTCTGAGATTGCTTTCAGTGTTCCAAAGAGCCCAGAGACACAATACTATCAATGACTTTAAACTCAATATTTTATATATTCAAATTTGCATATTTAATTTGGAACGCGGTGTAGTTGTTCAATAAAATGTATCCTCGAGCCTAATTGTGCACACATGATAAAGCCTACAGAGGGCTATTATTACGTTTACATTCTGTGGTAAGAAGGAGTAAATATCCGGTGTCAAATGGCTAAGTGGTTAGCGAGTCAGACTTGTAATCTGAAGGTTACTGGTTCAATTCCAGGCTGTGTTAAATGTAATTTTGTCCGTGGGAAAGGCACCCAAATTGCTCCACTTGGAATGTCCATGTAATAACTAAGTCACTCAGCGTTTGCTAAATTTGCTATTTCTGGGCGAATTACCTTAAAATCTACAATAATCTGTATTAAAAGGTAAGATGCGCGGCACATGTTGCTCTGATTCAAATCACATGGAAGATTGATTAAAGATTATTTTTTGCAACAAAAACAATAAAGGGGTCCAAGTGGTAGTGAGCTAAGTCCCTTTATTGTAGGACATGCTACGCCATGATAGTCACTGGTTCGAGCCTGACTATGGCTTCTCCAACTTTGCCCAGATCCTCCAGCCCAAGGCAACGCAAATTGGCATAGCACTGCCCGGGATTTGGGATAGAGAATTCGGATTATCTACCTTTCCACATCACTCTCCAGCGACTCCTTGTGTGAAGATTTTGTGACTGTAAATTCAATCGTGGAAGTATAGTTAGAGTATTCATCACATACATGAGCTGACTAAAGGTTTCATTGTTGGGTGAGCGGTTTGAAAAGTATCAGCCGGCTCAGCGACATGTGGTTGGATGAACCATGTGAGCGCCCCTCAACATCCTGCATCTGTCCAAGGAGATGCCGAGCTGCTGACAAGGCAGGGTTAGGGGGAATTGGACAAGACCAATTAGGAATGGGAGACAATGGCGAAAAATAAAAAATACATATTTTTAAACAGGACGAACTCAGCACAGAATTTATCTACACAGGCTTACATTTCTTCTGCAGAACAGTTTTGAAACAGTTATGTGAATGCATGTGGGAGGAAACATTGTTCAAATTTGACAACCATTTAACTCCCAATCAAAGTAGCCCACTTACTGCTGGGTAGGTGTGGCCTATATTGGAGGCATGCCTGCTGATGTCAAGGTTGAGGTCTTCTTCCGTTGTCTTCAGGTACACAGGATTGTCAAAGTTCATGCTCTTTTTATTCTTCAGCTGCCAGTTCCTCCACATCAAGTATCCTCCGGCTACAGCCATGGCCAACAACACTGAGCACAGACCAGACATTGCAGCAACATCAGAAATCCTGACTGGTGTGAAATGGTTTAAATCAAAGTCAATACACAACTATGACAGCTAGGAAAACCCATTGTTCATCCAGCCACTTGTTATTAAATATAATATTTTCCCTTGAAAGGTGCACTATGTACAAGTTCAGAGTGAAAATAAAACTATTTTCTTAGAGTGACCAACTTCCAAAGCGGTAAATTAACAGGCAAACAATCAAATTGAGCAAATAGCAGTTTAGATGTGACAAGTATTTCATACACTACGCAGTGCATTTGAGTATTTCAATAAGTTGTGCTTTCACAGTGTTTCTCAATGGGCAGGCCTCAATATGACCAATATAAATATATATGCATTTTAGGCCATACTTTGTGCAACAAAGCACTGGTTAACATACGGAATCATTGACATACACTTTCAAATTTTTAAAAAATCAAAACAGTTTACAGAGTTTAAGCTTGTCAATTTAATTGCATTGGCTAAAACTCTAAAATGGCACCTTTAAAATGAATTAAACCTGTATAAAATGGGTTCCTCTTCCTACTCAAAGGTTCTTGTAAAGCAAGATTCAGAGTAAAAACTACGGATGCAACAAAATGAAAATTCTTGGCCGAAACACCGAAAGAAATTATGACATCAAATGTATACATCCAGTATGTGTGTCGCCCCGGGAAAACCCTTGACTTTCTGGGCTGAATACAGATTTGGAAACTACAAACTCTCCTTAAAACAAATCTGTTTGAATCACTCAGATATGTTTAGGCTATCACAACTCAAATTACATCATTTTAGAGTTGACATGCATCAAAAAGTAATAAGGGAGTACTGCATTCAAAGAATCTATTCTGTTCCATTTTAACACACAGCTCGACTATTTCAAACAGATTATCTATTAATTATTTTTTTAAACATTACCTACAGATATTGGTTGCATTCAATTAAAATTATTATAACAAATTATTATGCTAAAAATTATATTTAAATGTATTCAAGTGTCCAAAATAATGTTAATTTTTTTTTAATTACCAACAGTTAACAAAAGAGATAAAATACTTTTAGTTTCAAGACAGGATATCTAGCTCAACCTGTAAAAATCGTTTTCACTCCAACTTTAATTTTCCTCTACATTGGAGACAGAGAGCATCGCCAATGTGGAATTGGCTGTCTATTGATTCGTACAGTATATGACTACTTGTGTAGTAATCTAATACAGCTAAATCAGCTGTTTGCAACAGTGACCATATTAAGGACATTTAAACTGTCAACAAGCTACTCTTATCTATTTGTTGTTGCTTGACAAAACTTCAAGTTCAAACAGCAGCGCAAAGGGGAAAATGTGAGTAGGCTAGTACTCTCGAAATAAGAGCCTCTTGCTTCCAATTAAAGATGGATACAAGTTACAGGATATCCATTGCTGCTTAAAATCTAATCCTTCATGACATTACTGCTATGTTTATATATTTTTATCATAGCCTATTCTCATAAGTTGCCAGCTAAAATTGATAAGCACGTCGCAGCACTGGCTCAACCCTCATCTAAAAATGGGACTGTATTTTGATGTAGCTTAAATGGAAATAAATCCTTTTGTTCATGATCACGTTGTGAATGTAGATGTCAGTTTAAAATACAAGGCTAGATTAATATCTTTTAGCAAGTTATTTTTAAGTTTAATACAGGCTGACTTCACTGATCGGTTGTTTGTGTCTGCTGCAGCACTCAGCGACGTAAGACCCTTTCAAATTGACAAGGCTCAAAAATCTGGCTAGCTAACATGTCCAAAAACCACTGAAATAAACTGTTTTTCACAAGTAATCATGGCTTTTTTGACAGGGAACACATTTGATCCTTTTGGCCTATAGCCAACAATGAGTGGATGAATGCGACATCAGATGGGTTCTTTCTTCCAGTCCGACACACAATTATACAATCTATGCTTCAGACATGCACGTGCAGGTCGCGGTTTCTGTTTGCGTCATCACAACATTGTTTTGGCCGCACTTTTGGGCCATTTTCGGCCGAAAATTTTCGGTGGCCAAATATTCTGTGCATCCCTAGTAAAAACCCATTTTGCCTCTACAGCTACTTTTAGTCTGCCTTGAATACACAACTACAGTGAGGGTCTAATGCTGGAATTCACACACACAGGGAGGAGGGTCTAACTGCACTCCCATACAGGGAGGAGGGTCTAAAACTGGTATTCTCTCACACACACACACACACACACACACACACTGGTACTCACACACAGGGAGGAGGGTCTAAAACTGGTATTCTCTCACACACACACACACACACACTGGTACTCACACACAGGGAGGAGGGTCTAAAACTGGTATTCTCTTACACACACACACACTGGTACTCACACACAGGGAGGAGGGTCTAAAACTGGTATTCTCTCACACACACAGGTACTCACACACACGGAGGGTCTAAAACTGGTATTCTCTCACACACACACTGGTACTCACACACAGGGAGGAGGGTCTAAAACTGGTATTCTCTCACA
>JACXGM010007892.1:16863-29940 GCA_016801145.1 Umbra pygmaea | reverse complement strand
ATTCTGTTCAACCTCTCTTGGACTGTATAGCAGATATAAGAAAGTGGCTTTCGAGTAACTTTCTCCAACTGAACGAGGATAAGACTGAAGTGATGATTTTTGGCCCTGTTGGGTCTAGAGCCAGTCTCGCTAACAGGATCGGAAATTTTTTCCCCAAAGTCAATTCTCATATAAGGAATCTCGGCGTCATCATTGACCCAGATCTTGGGTTAGTTAAGCAGATAAACTCAGTGGTAAAAAACAGTTTTTATCAGTTACGCCTGATTTCTAAGTTTAAATCTGCATTGTCTTTTATAGACCTTGAAACAGTTATTCATGCTTTTATCACCTCACGTTTGGATTATTGTAATTCCCTTTACTATGGTCTTCCCCAGTCCTCTCTCTCCCGTCTTCAGATGGTGCAGAATGCTGCTGCCAGACTTTTAATATCCACTAAGAAATTTGACCACATTTCCCCAGTCTTGGCCTCTCTGCATTGGCTTCCTGTCCAGTATCGAATACATTTTAAAATGTTATTGTTTGTTTTTAAAGCTCTTAATGGACAGGCCCCTTTGTATATCTCGGACCTCATACAACCACACACACCCATTAGGACTCTGAGGTCTGCGGATAAATTTCTTTTATACTCCCCCCGGTCTCGCTGCGTACGTACAGGTGATAGAGCCTTCTCAGTTGCCGCTCCTAGGCTATGGAATCAGCTTCCCCTTTCAATTAGGCAGGCCCCTTCAATGACGGTTTTTAAATCCAAGCTTAAAACACATTTATATGCATTAGCGTTTCCCACTACCTGCTGAGTGATTATGTTTATTTTACTGACTGTTAGTTTGGTTTTTACTATGTATTCTATGGTGTTTTTATGCTTTTGTTCAGCACCTCGGTCAGCCTTGCTGTGTTAGAGTGTGCTTTATAAATAAATTTACTTACTTACTTACTTATTTACCATGCCCTAACACTACTACTTACTTCAGAATTCCAAATGAATACTGTCTGCTGTTGAAGCCCATAAGGACCATGTTGTTGATTGGTTAAAAATATGACAATCAGATTTTGACTTTACCATGTTGGGTGTGTTCTTTGACCAAGTAAAGCGTTTCTGCAGGCCTAGCTTTACGTCAGCATCGTTTCTGTTGCTGATAGGATGGGTAGTTCAATAGAGTCTGCTAAAAGTTTGCCATCCGAACAAGACCTAGCTTAGCTCTCCCGTCTACGATTTCTTTAAACTTTCAATTCATAGATTGTTAGATTTTTTACTTTTAGCCAGAATGGCAGATGGAGGTGAAGAAGTAGCTGTGGTGGCGAATATAGGACTGGGCAGGATCAACTTTCAGCACTGGGCAATATCTTTTATTGGAACTTAAGATGTGCTGTACAACCGCATCATAGAAGTATTTTTAAAAGAGAAACAAGGACGGACTTTGTTTTCAAATAATGAGCAGCTTTGGTGAGTTTGATGGATTTTTATATATTTTTACTAGCAGGGCCTTAGCTAGGGATGGGCCGATACCAGTACATTTAAGTACAGGAAATAATGAAGGATGCAATTTGGTGCATACTGTAACTGTAGAAAACGGCACGAGGAACGCCCCGGACCTAGCCTCTGAAAAGAACCTTCAGCGAGGAAAGACAAATGTCGGTAGATTGCAAAACTTCTGGGTGAACATAATAGTGGTATTTCTGAGTTCTGACATACTAACGTTAAGATATATAACTTAAAGGAAATACGATGTACTGTAGCCTATTTATATTTTGTTCAATAGATTACCTTGATTGTACAGCTAATTGTGTACTGATTATAATAAAACAATAAAATACCTTAACAGAATAATATGATTAGGTAATTATCCCTGTTTTGGAGAAAGTCACTTCAAACAGACATTCTCATCTTACACAAAACTTCTGCAATGCTTAGGGGAAATTCGAACACCAACGTCTATTGCGTTCGTGTTTACAAACGTGTTTCTCTCACTTAGGGAAGGAGACGTAAACCATTGACATCTAATAAATATTACACATTCTTGACCTGCAATGTAAATGATGTTCTTCTGGAAGAAGAACAGTGTTGTGACTGGGTGTTGTGAGTTAGTTCTTGTTTAATTGGTTAGGACATTGATTTTGGCTATCCGATGGCTACAGTATGTGTAATGCGACATCCTGGCGACATCCTGTCATAGTGTGTAGTTTTACATTCTTATGGTTTCAGTGGTGTCGGGTCAATTAGTGTATTGGAAGTCTAATAGGTGTTGAGCCTCTTGTTAAATAACCTTTATCGAGTGGAATAAACTTATCTTCACTATGAATATGGGGTGCATTATATGCTGAATGACAATAACCTATAGCCCTAGAATGTCATTGTGAGGTTATTATAATACATTTTAATTTTGGGAAGATAGTGAAGGCCTAGCTGTAAAATGCACGGCCCGCCACTGCTATCAACCAATGGGAAAAAGGTGACACTTTGACATACTTTGATTGACAGCCTGCTCATTATCTTAAGGATGTAGAAATATGGAAATAAATATATATTGAAATAAATAAATACAGAAATAAATGATCAAGTAAATAAATATATAGGGAAATAATATTGATGAATAAATTTATAATTTAATATTTTTCTATTTTTATGTGTATTCCTATGTATAAATACTTTTATTAATGTATCTATTTATTTATTTATTTGTTATTTTGGCAGACTTGGACCTCCATAGTTTTGAGATATAGACTCCTAACAGTGTTTGGTTATTTATTGTATTCCTTGGTTTGTTTTAGATCCCCCTAGTGTCCCTTCAGTGCATTGCATGTTGTTTTAGTTCTGCCTTATTTCTGTGTTTCCCCTTTGTGTTAGCCACACCTCTCTCCCTAGTCTGGGCTGTCATAGGATAGGTCAGGGAGGGTGTCTTGTAACTTCTGAATCGGCTTGATTAGTGATTACGTACAGTCTGGTACTATGAGTTTGCTACTACTATATAATGAGACCAGACCAGGGAGAGGACTTTGGGCATTGTGTTTGTATGAACCAGTTACGGTTTTGTTCCTTCACTGATCTATTCTACAAAGCTATGTTTGTTTTGCCTTATACAGCCTATATATAAAGGGCTTCAATAGGCATAAACGAAACTCTAATGAACAAACGTAATAAACAGGCTTAGATAGAACCCAGGGTGATACAGAAAAAAACAAAGGTACAACTGGAATTAGCCAGGTAAATATAAAACAGAAACTAATATAACCAAACTGTACTAGACCCTTTGAAGGTAGTCACAATACCAGGTTGTAGACATGCGGACAGGAGCAGAGCAAGAATTTGGGGAGTGGAGACTCAATGACCCAGCAAGGAACTGAACACACATGGGAGTTTAAATAATACTAGACATGAAACTAAACAAGACACAGCTGGAGCTAATTACACAGGGTACAGTGTCTATCCCCTCTCCGTGTCTATCCTCTCTCCCATACACGCCCTCTCTCAAAAGTATTGGTGGCCTGGTTTGGCCGGGGATGTTGCACGGTATGTTAATTCATGATCTGTGTGTGCTCAGGACAAGACGCCCAGGAAGGCACCTGCTGGGAAGCTGATGCCACTGCCCATACCACTGAAGCCTTTCTCTTACCTTTTCCAAGGCCTTTGTGTTTGTTCCTCTCCCTGCTGCTCCCACAGCCATGCAGGTTGTGGTGGCCCTGTTCCAGCAGGTTTTTCGTATTCATAGCCTGCCAGAGGACATCGTCTCCAACCGTGGACCGCAGTTCTCGTCACGTGTTCGGACTGACTTTTAGGGGAAAATCGGAGCTACGCCCAGCCTCACATCAGGGTATCATCCTCAATCGAATGGTCAGGTGGAACGGCCCAAAACTCTCCCAAAACTCTCCCAAAACTCTCTGGTCAGTGCCTCCACAGGTCTTAATATTAATAATAATGCATTCAACTTATATAGTGCTTTTCTTCTAAGGAACTCAAAGCGCTTTACACAGTGAGGGGGAAAGCCCACCTCATCCACCACCAATGTGTAGCACCCACCTGGGTGATGCACGGCAGCCATTTTGCGCCAGAACGCTCACCACACATCAGCTTTCAGGTGGACAGGTGAGTAGTTATATATGCCAATTAGGAAGGAGGGGGATTATTAGGTGGCCATGATAGAAGTGAGAGGCCTGGTTGGGAATTTGGCCATGACACCAGGGTTAACACGCCTACTCTTACGATAAGTGCAATGGGATTTTTGATGACCACAGAGAGTCAGGACACCCGTTTAACGTCCCAACCGAAAGACGGCACCCTACACAGGGCAGATGTCCCCATCACTACCCTGGGGCATTGGGCATGATCTTTAGACCAGAGAGAAGAGTGCCCCCTACTGGCCCTCCAACACCACTTCCAGCAGCACTGGTCTCCCATCCAGGGACTAACCAGGCCCAACCCTGCTTAGCTTTAGAAGCAAACCAGCAGTGCAATACAGGGCTCTATACTGTTACCCTGTTCCAATGCGTCCTGGGCTATCAGCCACCTTTGGCACCATGGATCTCAGACAGGACAGATGCGCTGGTGGTAGACACATGTTTCCACGAGGCAGAGCGCGTTTGGAGTGCCACCCACACCCGTCTGCAGAAGGCTGTTAGTCGTCACAAGCTCAAGGCTGACCGGAGACACAGTGATGCACCAGTATTCATTCCGGGGGACTGTGTGTGGCTCTCCTCCCATGACCTGTCTCTCCATTTACCCTGCAAAAACCTGAGTCCCTGTTTTGTGGGTTCCATGTTCTTTGCTGGGTTATTGAGGTATCGTACACACTGCAACTGCCTTCTCACTATAGGATTTCACCGACGTTCCATGTTTCTCTGCTTAGGCCGGTGGTTCCTGGTCAGTTGGAGGATGCCGTTCCCAGGGGCACACCTCCCCTGGCTTTGGAGGTTGACGGGAGTCCTGCTTACACTCTACTGGATTCCAGGGTCAGACGGAATGGAATACAGTACCTGATGGATTGGGAGGGCTACGGTCCCAGCGGAGCTGGATCCCGTTCAGGGATATCCTGGATTGGACCCTAATTCGGGACTTCCACCGTCGCCTCCGTGATTGCCCTGCTCTGCATCCTCGGGATCGGCTGTTTGGTCTGTGATGTCTTTTGGCGTGAGTCGCGCGTTCGAGGAGGGTTCATGTCACGATTACACCTTCACAGGTCCTCAGAAAATCTGAGTCTCCGGAATACTGATTCATAGGATGGGCTCCTCTCTCCATTACGCACGGTCTACATACCTGTTTAGGGTTATAATCATGGGCCTATATGGAGTGGGACTTATCTACTGAGTGTTGTCCCTAATTACATTGGTTATGTTGAAACACTGTTCAACACTGTGGATATATGCTAGCTCTAGTTCTGATTTATTTCTTACTACACAAAGTTGCGATTATTAAAACTATGTTAGTATTTTCAAGTCACAATTGCTTCCTCTCATTACTTTGGTAAATCATGACATAATTATTTGAAAAAAATAGTGCCTCTTTCTTAAATGGTGTAGCAGGAGTCAAAGGCTAAATAGCAATCATAGAGAACCATGACAAATACTGAAAATGTTATACATTAAGTTTTGTAGTGGTGGTAGTGGTACATAGTGGTATTAGCGATAGTGGTATTATTAGTAGCGGGAGTAACCAGTACCCCTAAAGAGGGTTCCTCAATGAACATCTCCACTGCAGATGCCGCCATACTGCCATGACCAAAGGTCACTAACAACACACAAAAAAACAAGAACTGGTTAACACACTAAACACAAACACTGATGTAGCCTGGCCACCCAGTAAATACCTAGTCCTTGTTCACACTCCAACACCACACCCCAGTCACCAACCACCGCAGCCCCCATTTGTTAAGTTCAGCTCCCCACAAGGGGAGTGGGATGTCAACCTTACCGCACAGGACACCCGAGGTCAGCAACAGAGGCGTGGGGTCATATGTGAGAACAAGGACACAGAGACAGCAAGTACTGTTGCACAAAGGACCCTGCTGAACATAACAGTTACCATACTTGAATGTTGACAAAGAAGGATCAGGAGAATGTAGTTTGCACTTTTGTGTCTTTATGTACTTTTTTTTTTAATCACCATGAAAACACCAAAATTCTTAATGTTACTACTATCACCTATCAAACTACAGTAGCACCTATGTCAAACACAAATAGAACCTCTAAATTTCAAGGACTGTTACGCTAAAAGCGTCTCCGGGAACCATCACCTTAACGTGGTGGAGAGGTTTGTGTGTCCCTATGAACCTGAGGGCTGTGTTGTCTAGAGCTTGGTGCTCCTGGTAGAGTCTCCCATGGCAAAGTGGTCTCAGGTGAGGGGCCAGACAAAGAATGGTTCACAAAAACCCCAATGACGAATCGAGGTAGAGGAAGAGAGACCCTGCCCGGAGGAAGCCCGGGGCGGGAGGTGGAGCACTACCAATTAGATCTGGTGGGGCTTACTTCTACGCACAGTCTCGGTTCTGGAACCATTCTCCTGGATAGGGGTTGGACTCCGGAGTTGCCCAGGGTGTGAGGCGCCGGGCGGGTGTGGGGATACTCACAAGCCCCCGGCTGAGCGCCGCTACGTTGGAGTTTACCCCGGTGGACGAGAGGGTCGCCTCCCTGCGCCTGCGGTATGCTGGGGGGATAGCTCTGAGTATTTGGCCTTCTTGGAGACCTTGAATGGAGTCCTGTATGGGGCTCCAGTTGGGGATTCCATAGTTCTGCTGGGGGACTTCAATGCATGGGCAATGATGGAGACACATGGAGAGGCGTGATTGGAAGAACGGCCTCCCTGATCTAAACCCGAGTGGTTGTTTATTGTTGGACTTCTGTGCTAGTCATGGATTGTCTATAACGAACACCATGTTCGAACATAGGGATGCTCATAAGTCTACTTGGTACCAGAGCTCCCTAGGCCGAAGGTCAATGATCGATTTTATAATAGTTTCATCTGATCTGAGGCCGTATGTTTTGGACACTCGGATGAAGAGAGGGGCGGAGCTCTCAACTGATCACCATCTGGTGGTAAGTTGGGTCGGGGGGTGGGGGAAGACTCTGGACAGACCTGGTAAACCCCAACGGGTAGTGCGAGTGAATTGGGAACGTCTGGGGGAGGCCCCTGTCTGACAAACTTTCAACTCACGCCTCCGGCGGAGCTTTTCATGTATCCCTGTGGAGGTTGGGGGCATTGAACCCGAGTGGACAATGTTCAAAACCTCCATTGCTGAAGCTGCGGTGGGGAGCTGTGGTCTTAGAGTCTTGGGTGCCTCAAGGGGCGGTAACCCACGGACACCATGGTGGACACCGGTGGTCAGGGAAGCGTCCGACGGAAGAAGGAGTCTTTCCAGGATATGTTATCCCGGAGGACTCCAGAGACAGTTGCAGGGTACCGAAGGGCCCGAAGGGCTGCAGTCTCTGCTGTGAAAGAGGCAAAGCAGCGGGTGTGGGAAAAGTTCGGAGAAAACATGGAGAAGGACTTTCGGTCAGCACCAAAGTGCTTCTGGAAAACCATCCGCCACCTCAGAAGGGGAAAGCGTGGTACCATCCAAGCTGTATACAGTAAGGGTGGGACTTTGTTGACCTCAACTGAGGAGGTAATAGGGCGGTGGAAGGAGCACTTTGAGGAACTCCGGAATCCAACTACTATGCCCTCTATATCAGAGGCAGAGCTAGAGGATGATGGGGGATTGTTGTCAATTTCCCTGGTGGAAGTCACTGAGGTAGTCAAACAATTCCACAGTGGCAAAGCCCCATGGATTGATGAGATCCGTCCAGAAATGCTGAAAGCTCTGGGTGTGGAGCGGCTGTCTTGGCTGACACGCCTCTTCAACATTGCATGGAAGTCTGGGACAGTGCCAAAGGAGTGGCAGATTGGGGTGGTGGTTCCCCTGTTCAAAAAGGGGGACAAGAGGGTGTGTGCCAATTACAGTGGTATCACATTTCTCAGCCTCCCTGGTAAAGCCTACTCTAAGGTGCTGGAAAGGAGGGTTTGGTCGATAGTCGAACGTCAGGTCGAAGAGGAACAATGCGGATTTCGTCCTGGTCGTGGAACAACGGATCTGGGCCCGTATTTATCAAGCTTCTCAAAGTGCCATTTTAGTCTTAAGTGCTGAGAATTGACAACATTTACTTCTACTCTCAAACTTAAGTGTAAAAGCAAGTTATCAAATTTCTCAAAGCTAAGAATCACTCTTACTCTCCCAGCTATTTAAGACCGCTCGAGAGGTCTCTCAAGTGGTTAAGAGTTGCCAGTAGGGGCTTGTAATGGCGTAGACAGAGACGTGCGCAAATCTTTTAGGAGAGGAAAAAATATTTTTTTTTATTGTTTGACGCTGCTTAATTAATTAAAAACTGTATTGTTTGGACAGAGCAGGCATCATCTTCGTCAGCGACTGAGTGTGGAAAGTCATTTCACCAGTGACATTTATGCAGCATTTTAAGAGGAATTGAAGGTGGCTATTATGCTTAGTTTGCAACGCAATGCTGATGATTTGGCCCACAACCACCAATAAGCCGATTTGTAATAGAAACAATTATTGCACTTACAACTCAACACATTTTCACGCGTTTCACTGACTTCCCAACAACACCCCGCATAATCCAACAGAAGCAAACACAATTCATGCAAATAGCCGGCTTCCCAAGAGTAGTAGGTGCAATGTATGGCACTTATATAAAGATCATTGCTCCCAGCGTCAACGAGAATGTTTATATGAATAATAAGAGTTACCACAGCATCAACGCACAAGTTGAGTTTGATACAGACTACAACATTTTGGATGTGGTACCCAAATGGCCTGGGTCTACCCATGACGCACAATATTGAATGAAAGTGTCCCGAAGCAGCTGTTTGAAAGGAACTTTCTGCCGCCGGAGGATACGCGCTCGTGGCTGCTCACCCCTTTCCATATGCCACTGACAGAAGCCCAAATGAACTACAACAGGTAGCCGTTTTGTAAGCTATTTATTCACAATTGTTTCATAGTTTATTAATAGAACACTGGATCCATATAGGCAATATATAATATATCCCTTTACAGGGCACATCGTATCACACGAAGTGTGGTGGAGAGGGACTGGCCAGTGGAAGCGCAGATTCCACTTTCTCCACTCAGAAATTCAACTACAGCAAGCAGTGTTTCTTATTCTCTCCAGTTCGGTTATCTTCTGGAATCCATTGTGGCTATATGATTACATCATTAACTCTAGGCTATATATAGGTAGGTCAGTAAACAGCACACTCGTTTGTAAATTAAAGATCAAAAAAGGTTTCCAACACGCTTTCCACTATTTCTCAATTAAAAATTTCAATGTGTATATTATAATAAATTCTCTTGAAATGCTTTATTGTCAAATGTTTGTTGAATGTCAACTCCTCTTATGAATGTCACCATTGAATGTGAATTTATCTGAGAATATTCTTAAACAAGTACATCTATTCAGTGATTGGATCTTGCCTATGTCGTCATCCTAAATCCTGTTTGCGGCACAGCAAAGTGTTGTGAATCAGCTCTAAGACTGACACTTAA
The DNA here is from genome assembly GCA_016801145.1 of Umbra pygmaea. Taxonomy (NCBI): domain Eukaryota; kingdom Metazoa; phylum Chordata; class Actinopteri; order Esociformes; family Umbridae; genus Umbra; species Umbra pygmaea. The sequence continues at coordinate 20,416 of JACXGM010007892.1, read as the reverse complement.
GATTTAGTCCTACACTTCACTAAAAGTAGGACTGGGATGTTTGAGCTATGTCCGGGTTCTCGGCATTAAGTCGGACTCGTTTCAGGTGAGGGTTGGTCTCTGCCAGGGCTGCGCTTTGTCACCCATCCTGTTTGTAGTATTTATGGACAGGATATCGAGGCGTAGTCGGGGTGGGGATGGGTTGCAGTTCGGTGGGCTGAGAATCTCATCGCTACTTTTTGCAGATAATGTGGTCCTGATGGCATCATCGGCCTGTGACCTTCAGCACTCACTGGATCGGTTCGCAGCCGAGTGTGAAGCGGCTGGGATGAGGATCAGCTCCTCTAAATCTGAAGCCATGGTTCTCAGCAGGAAACCGGTGGAGTGCCTACTCCAGATAGGGAATGATTCCTTACCCCAAGTGAAGGAGTTCAAATACCTTGGGGTCTTGTTCGTAAATGAGGGGACAATGGAGTGGGAGATTGGTTGGAGGATCGGTGCAGCGGGGGCGGTATTACACTCAATATATCGCACCGTTGTGACGAAAAGAGAGCTGAGCCAGAAGGCAAAGCTCTCAATCTACCGGGCAGTCTTTCTTCCTACCCTCACCTATGGTCATGAAGGCTGGGTCATGACCGAAAGAACGAGATCCAGGGTACAAGCGGCCGAAATGGGTTTCCTCAGGAGGGTGGTGGGCGTCTCCCTTAGAGATAGGGTGAGAAGCTCAGTCATCCATGAGGATCTCAGAGTAGAGCCGCTGCTCCTTTGCATCGAAAGGAGCCAGTTGAGCTGGTTTGGGCATCTGGTAAGGATGCCCCCTGGGCACCTCCCTCGGGAGGTGTTCCAGGCACGTCCGGCTGGGAGGAGGCCTCGGGGAAGACCCATGACTAGGTGGCGAGATTATATCTCCAACCTTGCCTGGGAACGCCTTGGGATCCCCCAGTCAGAGCTGGTTAATGTGACTCGGGAAAAGGACGTTTGGGGTCCCCTGCTGGAGCTGCTTCCCCCGCGACCCGATCCCGGATAAGCGGATGATAATGGATGGATGGATGGATGGATGTTACGCTAAAAGTTGGTCTGTCCTTTCAGCAGAAGAAGCTGAACAAAAAATGATTTTCTAGCATCATTATAATCCGAACACATTTTAGAACTTCGGATGTGGTCAATGGAATCTGTTTTCCACAACCAGATGAATGGCACTATACACCAGGTCTTCCTTTTGTAGGCTCTGGTCATTCAGTGTGGATACTTTTAATTATAGTAAAAGACAAACATGAAGTTAAAGCATGGTAGATCACAATTAATTATATTAATATGAGCTTGTACATTAATGTATACTTCAGTTGAGGACTTGCAATATTAAGTAAACACACTACTACATGTCAAATTTTGTCGTAAACAATGTGTATTGTACGCCATACCTTTTTAGTGATATGTACATTTTGGTAATAAACAACATTTGTAAATATAGATTGTAACATGTGAGTCATCTTAAAGACAGACTAATGTGCTGACAGAAGGTCCTCAAATAGATGAGCAGACAACTAAGTGGAAGACAAAAATGTAACAGCATCAACAACAGTAGTTGATAACTCCTGCAACAGCATGCTTGTTGTTATGTACATTATAACAGTCTGAAATAATGTATTTAGAATTATTTGAAAAGATAATTACATAGTGATTAAGATATTAAAGATATTATATATTATGCTCCAATATTGAACCTGGTGCTTTATACAATACATTTGGCTACAGAACTGAAGATCGGTCAGAGCACAGTTGTCACATCCAGCCCTGTAGGTGGGCTGGGTGTTTCACTGGGGATGGGTTTGTTTTCATGTTTGTCTCTGTGCTCCCTTCATTTGTGTGGTTATGCTGCCCTCTTGTGTCTTGTTCATGTCATTAGGTTTGTATTGCATATGGGATTGGGTAATTGGTAGCACAGATGTATGGTGTTAGTGATTAGTGTCTGTGTATATAACCAGGTTGTTCTCCCCTTGTCTCTTGTCGGTTAATTTTTCCTGTGGCGTCTTCATGTACTCGTTCTCAGTTTGGATGTATTCTTGCTTTGCCCCATGAGGCAGTGTTATTTTGATTTAAAATAAAGTCTCTTTGGATTATTGGAACCTTCACGCTTGTCTCACCTCATTCCCGGACACGACAGATTAACCGACCTTTAACCATGAGACAGTGAAGGAGCTACAGCACCTCCAGGGAGAGCCTTCCTCTCCCCCCCAGAGGAGGAGACGTCGGTGGGGACCTCGACCGGCTCAATCGTCGGATTTGTGAGCAGGCTTGGGCTATGGGCTACTCCCCGGAAGACGTGGAGTACGACACCGAGGGAGTAGCCTATTTCGGAGGTAGCTGGCTGGAGGAGGATGGCTACGACGCAGAGGACTTATGCTTGTGGGACGAGGAGGACGAGGAGGTGGGGTGTTCCATCAGAGACGAGGAGGACTGGGACTTACCTAGCGTAAAGTTACAGGGTGAATGCCAACATGCTACGGCTCCCCGCCTGATAGGGTTTGCTCCTAGCCTTCACATTCTCTCTGCCAGCTCACTGTCTACCTCCGGTACCACACCAACTACTACACATAGGTTTTTCTGCTCCGATGCTAGCTCCCTCAGCCCCCAGGATAGCTTCCCCAGTCCTCCTAGCACTCCGGTTCAGGGCAGTGGTCTGCTGAATAGGGCCCCCCGTCGGAGTACTAGTCCCCATAGGCCTCCCGTACCTGCCGCTAGGTCCTCCGTTACTGCCCCTAGGCCTCTTGTTTCGGCCCCAGTTAGGGCTCCTGTTTCTGCCCCAGTTAGGGCTCCTGTTTCGGCCCCAGTTAGGGCTCCTGTTTCGGCCCCAGTTAGGGCTCCTGTTTCGGCCCCAGTTAGGCCACCTGTTTCGGCCCCAGTTAGGCCACCTGTTTCTGCCCCAGTTCTCGCCCCTAGGTCCATAGTCACAGCCCGTAGGCCCACTTTTGTGTCTCACTGTAGGGACCCCATGCCCCATCTCTGGTCATTTAGACCCCCAGTTCCCGTCCCTAGGGCCTCCTGTCACGTGACGGCTGACAGTCTCCCCATGAAAAGTTTGGGGGGGAGCTATAGGGGGTGGAGTGGGGGCTCTACACCTCCTACAGACTGCACTCAGCCACTTCCAGCGGCCTGCGCATTGCCTCCTCCAGTAGACTGCCCACAGCCACCACCAGCAGTCTGCCCACAGCCACCGCCAGCAGTCTGCCCACAGCCACCATCAGCAGTCTGCCCACAGCCACCATCAGCAGTCTGCCCACAGCCAGCATCAGCAGTCTGCACACAGCCACCGCCAGCAGTCTGCCCACAGCCACCATCAGCAGTCTGTCCTGAGCCCATCCTGGCCTCAGACCTGGAGGTCCTACTCCTCCCTCCGCCTCCTGGGTATGGCGATGACGCCTCCTGGGGAGAGTCGGGACCCCCTGCTCGGCCGCCGCTGACGTCCGGACCCCCTGCTCAGCTGCCGCTGACGTCTGGACCCCCTGCTCAGCTGCCGCTGACGTCCGGACCCCCTGCTCAGCCGCCGCTGACGTCCGGACCCCCTGCTCAGCCG
>JACXGM010007892.1:0-16763 GCA_016801145.1 Umbra pygmaea | reverse complement strand
TGAGCTGCCTTTGCTCGGGTTGCCAGCCCCTATCCCGGTGCCTTTGCCAGCCCCTGTCCCGGTGCCTTTGCCAGCCCCTGTCCCACTGCCTTTGCCAGCCCCTGTCCCAGTGCCTTTGCCAGCCCCTGTCCCAGTGCCTTTGCCAGCCCCTGTTCCAGTGCCTTTGCCAGCCACTGTCCCTGGGTCATTCCCTGCCGCTGTTCCTGTGCCGGTCCCTCCTGACCCAGGGCCCCTCTCAGTCCCTCCTGACCCCGGGCCGCCCTCTGTCCCTCCTGACCCCGGGCCGCTCTCTGTCCCTCCTGACCCCGGGCCACCCTCTGTCCCACCTGGCCCCTGGCCGTCACCTGACCTGCCTTGGCCCTGGCCCCTCTCTGTCCCCTATGACCCGGGACCCTCTGTTTCCCCCCATGGCCTCAGGTTCCTTGTTGCCCCCCTCGGTGCAGTGGGCCTTTGAGGGGGGATTCTGTCACATCCAGCCCTGTAGGTGGGCTGGGTGTTCACTGGGGATGGGTTTGTTTTCATGTTTGTCTCTGTGCTCCCTTCATTTGTGTGGTTATGCTGCCCTCTTGTGTCTTGTTCATGTCATTAGGTTTGTATTGCATATGGGATTGGGTAATTGGTAGCACAGATGTATGGTGTTAGTGATTAGTGTCTGTGTATATAACCAGGTTGTTCTCCCCTTGTCTCTTGTCGGTTAATGTTTCCTGTGGCGTCTTCATGTACTCGTTCTCAGTTTGGATGTATTCTTGCTTTGCCCCACGACGCAGTGTTATTTTGATTTAAAATTAAGTCATTTCTCAAAAATAAAGTACAGACTTTTAATAGTCAAGGTCAAGGTAATTTTATTTGTAAGATAAGATAAGATAAGATAAGACTTTATTAATCCCCCATAGGGGAAATTTCTGTTGACATTGTAGCACAGGGGAGTATAAAAAGAACATGTGCAGTGTTGAATAGAGCATTCAGCATGGGTATATAAATATATACAGAAAGAACACCCTATATGTGATCAGAGTGTGATGTATACACACTGTCTTCAGCTTAGAGGTATTTACACATTATTTGCACTTCACAAAAACAATACTCATTTTTTATTTACAGCCACATAAATTAAAGTCAGGTAAATAAGTGTCTGTATAGTAGTCCAGTCCAGGAGAAAAGAAACATCAGTTTGGCGCTGTGGTGTTGTGGAGTCTAATGGCTGATGGTACAAATGAGCCTCCAAAACGCTTTGAGGCTCGGGGCTTGATGAGTCTGTGACTGAAGGAGCTCCTGAGCTGCCTCAGCTCTGAATAGAGAGGATGAGAGGTGTTGTCCATGATGGCTTTCAGCTTCCCTCTCATCCTCCTCTCAGTCACCCCCTCCACACTGTCCAGTTCCATCCCCACTACCGAGCTGGCCTTCCTCACCAGCTTGCTCAGTTTGTTGGCACCACAAGTCCCAATGCCACCTCCACAGCACACCACAGCGTAGAAGATGACACTGGCCACTACAGACTGGTAGAACATCCGTAGCAGCCTGGTGCACACATTGAAGGACCTTAGCCTCCTCAGGAAGAACAGCCTGCTCTGCCCTTTCCTGTAGAGGGCCTCTGTGTTGTCTGTCCAGTCCAGTTTGTTATTGAGTTGCACCCCCCGGAACTTATAGGTGTCCACCATCTCTACTGCCTCACCCCTTATTACAACAGGGGTGTGGGACCTCTTTCCACATCTGAAGTCCACCACCAGCTCCTTGGTTTTTCCTGCGTTAAGCTGGAGGTGGTTGCTTTCACACCATGCAGTGAAACTCTGAATCAGGTGTCTGTACTCCTCCTCCCTGTCATCTGTAATACAGCCGACAATGGTGGAGTCATCCGAGAACTTCTGGAAGTGGCTCGTTCCAGAGTTGAAACCAAAGTCAGAGGTGTAGAGTGTGAAAAGAAATGGTGACAGTACAGTTCCTTGGGGTGTACCAGTGTTGCTCGCCACCACGTCTGACAGGCAGCCTTGTAGCCTGACATACTGCGGTCTGTCAGTGAGGTAGTCCATGATCCAAGCCACCAGGTTCTGAACCACCTGCATCACTGAGAGCTTCTCAGCCAGCCGGAGAGGCTGGACAGTGTCAAAAGCACTGGAGAAGTCAAAGAACATGATCCTCACAGTGCTGTGTGGCTTCTCTAGGTGAGTGTAAGCTCTGTGAAGCAGGTAGATGAAGCAACATCCACACTGATGTTAGCCTGGTATGCGAATTACAAGGGGTCCAGACAGTCGCGAACCAGGGGCCTGAGGTGCATAAGAACCAGTCTCTCGAATGTCTTCATTACATGTGACATTAGTGCCACAGGCCTGAAGTTGGAGAGGTTGCTAGAACGTCCCTTTTTCTGGACTTTTTTGATCCGGATTTGAGTGAGCTGTCTTCTCACCTGGCTAGTTGTGATTACTGGGGTGGAGGGGAGGGGGGAGTGAAGGGGCAGTGGAGTGAAAGGGAGAGAAGGGAGGGGGGAGGTTAGCGGAAGGGGTGTGTAGGTAGGAGACTGAGTGGGAGGGGAGGAAGGGGAGTTTGGAGAGCAGATTGCTTGCGGGGCAGGGAGACGAGCAGGGGCTGCTGCTGAGCGGTGATCCAAACTTGGAGTAGCAGGAAGATATGTGGAGGGGGGGATAGCCGAGGTGAGGTTACTTAAGGAAGCGGGGGGGGGGGTCCAGCCAGCGTTGTTTTTGAGTCAAACCTGTTGAAAAACTGATTTAACTCATTGGCACGGTCCTTTGTCCCCTCTGCTGCTCCTGATGGCCTATTCATGCCTGTGATGGTCCTCACACCCCCCCACACCTCTCTGCTATTGTTCTGCTGCAGCTTCCCCTCAATCCTGTTCTTATAATCGTCCTTAGCCCTCCTCAGCTCTCTCTTCAGCTCCCTCTGGATCTCTTTTTTGGCCTCCTTATTGACCCCTGTCATGAACGCCATCTTTTTCTTATTTAACAGAGATTTGATGTCTCTGTTGATCCAGGGCTTGTTGTTGGGAAAACAGCGTATCTTTTTGGTGGGGATGATACTGTCCTCACAGAACCTGATGTAGTCAGTGACGCATTGGGCCAGACCCTCAATGTCATCACCATGTCCTGTTGGAACATTTCCCAGTCTGTTGTCCTGTAGCACTCCATCAGGGCCTCTTCTGCCTCCCCCGACCACTGCTACACAGTCCTGGTGGTGACAGCCTGTCTTCTAATAGCAGGCTTATACGTTGGAGTCAGTAGTACTAGACAGTGGTCAGATTTGCCAAGAGGGGGCAGGGCAGTGGCGCTGTATGCCTCCTTTACATTTGCAAACAGCAGATCCAGGATTTTATCTCCTCTAGTGTAACAGGTAACGTACTGTTTGAAGTTAGTTAGTGTCCTTGAGTGAAGAGTAAACATTTTTTATACAAAGATTTTATTCACCACAGAGCGGGCGTTTATCAGTGCCATCTTTGGAGGAGGAATAGTAGCGTGAGATAAGGACGCTTTTCTTAGTGAGCGGAGATTTCCGAGATTAGCTCCTTGCGGCCGAGAGTGGAGACTACTTTGGAGAGCAGCCCGAGTAACATGACTCTGAAAAACAGGACGGAGCCAATGATACACCGCACCCCGCGGGCGCCAGGCAGCAGGGACGCCACGAAGCGAGATACCTGTCCGTAGGAAAGCCTTCAGTTTGGCAATGTATCCTCCGCGGGTTCCACGTCTCATCTTTCGTTTTCTCCGTGGGGAGATGAGCTGCCAGCGGCGGATATCGTGCAGGGAGATCGGCCGGAGAGGAGGTGACAGACACGGTTAGCGAACAGAAGACAAGCCAGGAGAGCAACAGACGGCAGGCCGAACACACAGGCGCCATCTTCATAGTGGTTATTCAAATATTAAAAATATATTTGTATATACAAAAACATTTACATTAGAGCAATGAAGCCAAAATGACAATACTATGCAAACATTTAGGCACCCCTGACAATTTCCAAAATGAAATTCCTGATCCACACAGATTAATAAATGAAAATTGTCAGGGGTGCCTTAACTTTTGTATAAGACTGTAATACACTTGCAATTGCACCAATTTCTATGAGTTGTAATGAAATAATGTTGGTGGAAATTAAATGTTTGACACCATTATCACAAACATCGTGTTGGGTGACTGATGATTTCTTTAAATGTTGCTATCCACGATTCCACACACTGTTTTGGTACTCCATGTTATGTTTTGTATTGCAGACACTTACACCACTAAGTTATAAATAAAAAGTACAAACAATGCATTAAAATTAATGTCTACCTGCTTGTCTGTGAAAAATTGATCTTCCTCAAAGTGGGAACTGCACAGACGTGACTTTTTGGGGCTCCATTTTCTGGTGTCTCTCCTCATTCACCAACCATTGTTTCAGCCTGGCATCAGAAGGAAATCTGTTTGGAAAGAAATGTGGTTCATGTTGTGCATTTAGATCTCACATCCAGAAGGTGTGTATATTATCAATTTACCCTAACAAGGCACCACATCTGCTGTACTGTATGCATCTGCAATGAAAATGATTAAAATGTATATTTAAAAAATTATTTTTAAATTAAGATTAAGTTAAGATGTGACAACAATATACTTTTAAATTTTTTTTCAAGATGGAAAATAAATGTTTAGATACATTATTGTTGTATGTGTGGCTCCGGGTAACGTTGCCCAAATCTCAGGGTACATATATTTCAGTATATTCAAACAAAGGTGACGGTGTCTGAGTTAAAGCAGTCTCCGCTTGAGTCCCGTGCGAATGCGTCACAAGAAACTCATGTGAGGGGACAATGTTTAAATCACACGCGGTCCCAAAATGATACTAATCCCGTGCAAATAGGGTATATGAATTTGCACTATAATGTTAGCTATATCAGGGTTGGATTTTTAGCTAACATTTCCATTACATGCAATAACATGAAATATGGTTAAAAACAAATTAGCGAGACTGTTGGGCATATCTACTGTATATGACTAAAACGTTACATTTTTTTTTTCATTACACGGTCTGCATAACTTATTTAGTTAGCCCACATCCCTTGGTGAGCAATGTGCAATCTGGCTAACTAACTGATGTTAATTGGTATACTAAAAATGACTAACGAAAAACAGTATTACAATATTTTACGTTACTTTCCTGAAAAACTGAACTGCCGACTTATCTGAGTGTCTTGTCGTGCAATCGAACGCTGAAGAAGATATTGTTAGGCGATTAAAGTGTCACAATCACGTTCTTCTTCGTCTTTCCCAAACTGAAGTTCACGTGTCATGGATGAGCTTTGCTAAACCTGTGTCATTGACAGACAGGCATCAAACTGTCAATCACATAATAGCCACAACCTAAACGCCCTTTTGCTTTATCGCCGGTTTCAAAATGTACGAGACAATAATTAAAAAATGTAACATAATGACTTTTTACAGAAGGCTTATATCTAGCGATTGCGACCATACACTCATTATAAAAGTGATTACTAAAGTAATAAATCAAGTGAGAAGTGGCTCAATTTCTCATAGACTTCTCCAAAATCCAAGCTCTTTTGCAACCAGACATATCGCCCACAGCAGGAATTCGGATAGAATGCAGGTTTAAGGCACTTCCTCATTTGCGTCAATTTGCCAAACCGGATGCTCACCCTATGGGTCAGACAGTGGATCAAAGTTGTGCAATATTAAAAGTGGATTTCGCAATAGTTTTAAAAGGCACTACACACTGGCCCTAATTTATGAAATGTGCTTATGACCTAAAACAGGCGTACGACGGGCGTACGGTGATTCTTACGCAAAGCAAGGGATTTATCAATTTGAACGTGATCGTAAGCTGCGATAAAATCTCACGTCTGGTCTGACTTCGTGTACGCAAATTCTATAGTGTGACTAGCGGTGTTCATGGTATAACCACCTTGTTCAGTGAATTGTTGAACCAGCGATCATTGATGAATGTGTCTGCATAGCAACTACCCCATATTGCAAATTACATTTCAGAATTACGAATTATTTATATACAGCACATTGCTATTAAGTGGTTTATTTTTTCCCTTTCCCTTCGGGGTGGCCTAGAACATGAGGGCAGAAATTAGGCAAACAACAAATCAAATCAAGTAATATATATATATATATATATTATATATATTATTTCAAGTAATATATATAATATAAAGTAATATATATAATATATATATTATTTAAACAAGCGCTTTGGTAGTCCTGTAGTCGAAGCGATGGCAGATCTGGAGGACCTTAATTCGCGCTCTCTACATTGGGACCTTTCAGCGGAAGATCAGGGACAGGTCTGGTATATATCACAGCCAACAATAGTCAAAGTATGCCAGTAGTTTTAGCAGCTATGAAGTCCCTTTCTGGTATATTCAAACTATGATTAAAAAATACAATTTTATGAGATTGCTGGGTTTCCAATTGGGGCGAATTGGGCGATTGTACTGCGTCTGTAGCCACCATCCATGAATGATTACGCATCTATCAATCGCAAAAACTTTAATTCAATCAATGTTCAGATCATATGTGATGCCAGGATGTTTGTTATAGCCCGGTGGCCGGGTGGGACGCTCGTCTCTATTTTTCTAAACTGCAGCATTGGAACAAGGAGTGCGCACTGCATGGCTGGAGTCATCTCCTCTGTGAGTTACGCCCTCGTACAATTATTATAATAGTTCTACATTTCTTTGGTGAAATGGTTGGATGTGATTCCTCTTGGTGAAAAATGTTATGCCCTGACTGAGTACATACACCGCTTGCAACTCCTGAAACAAGAAGAAGCGCAGGTTCAACAGTGCGCACACACGCACACGAACCACAGTGGAGTGATGTATAGGTTTGTACAGGTGGCTCTGTACTTGGGTAAGCGGGGTGGGGTGGGGGGACTGCTATACACACCAGAGCAGGCCTGCAACATAATTATGGCATGCGGGGTTCTCTGCGATATTGCGCTGGAGAAAGGTACCATTCAATGAAGATCAGTGACAACACCCACCATTGTGGGCTCTACGAAGGAGACAGGATCTTATACTGAGCTTCTAATATAGCAAGTTCTATATTTCGTAAGAAAGCTACTTAAAAAATATAACATGTAATATTTAGTGAAAATAATTAATTTATTTGAAATACACTTCAGGTTCTTGTTAATCGCTTTCAATGACTATAGCAGTAACCTCAGTCAACACCGCATTTTCCTTTAACAATCGACGCCTGATTTTAAGCTTCCAAATAAAACAAATAAGTGGTTGGCCTGCACCTAAAACCTGAGCGTCTTTATCTTATCTCAGAGAAAATCATTTTCTTTGCCGGATTTCGCTTATCCATGTCATGAATTCCAAGGGCGAGACCTCTAATCCATGCAAATTTGTGTGCGTGTTATTTAAATTACGATTGTTTTCAACCGTCTGATTTATCAACAGCCGCTCATTCGTATGATGGAATTGGAGTGATACGAAAGTTTTGTAAATCACACGTGAGTCTCGTCGTAAGATGATTTCTGCGCTCAGATCTACACAGTTTCTACGCAAGTTTGATGAATGAGGGCCAATGTCTCTGTCTTAAATGGTGTAGCAGGAGTCGGAGGCTAAATAATATTAATAGAGAACCATGACAAATACTGAAAGATTTTATAGGCCTACATGATGTTTTGTTTGGTAGTGCTACGTAGTGGTATTAGTGGTAATGGCAAATATTAGCAGTGGTGGGAGTGTTAGTGGCAGTGGTGGTATTATTATAAGTGGTATGAGTGGCAGTGGTGTTTCTCAGCAGCAGAGAATATTAGAGCAGAAGTCAAATGGTACACTATACAGTCTTTGAGAATAGGTCTGTAAAAATGTCAGAGGATATCTATGAAAACCCAATTCAATTTGAAGACAACCAACCAAAGAAAATACAGACCATTGATATTGATGATAAAATATATACAAACCAATCGTTTATCAAGCCCTGCAAAAACAATGGCTTCACTGCTCAAAATTCAGGTAATATTTGATACTTTTTCTATTTTGATAATTCTGAAGTAGGTGTTCCTGGTTTAAGAATGTATGCTTAAGAGCTGCTAAAATAGTAGATAATCTGTCATGCCGGATCCTGTGCTTGTGTTTCTTGTGTTTTGGTCCAAGTTTAGCTTGTGTATATTCTTCTGTGCTTGAAAGAGCAATTGAAAAACAACTCGACAAATGTTCTAATTATAACCATTTGTGTTTTAGTTTGGAAGAGACGTTTTACTTCTACTTTTACTTTGTGTTCCTAAGTCAATTTAAGATAACATATTTACTTTTGGTACTTAGGTACATGGGGTCAATGTAAAGTGGTCAATGAAAAATATAAAAACTTAAGGTCACTTTATCCAATAGAATTAAATCAGAATTACACTTAAGCCAGAAAACAGAAAATGCACGTCATCCCCAAAAAAATATCTTCCACTTAGCTCGCTCTCATCTGCCCCATGGAGATGTGGCTTCCAGAGGCACTAACATACTGTACCAAGTCAAAAACTCTTGAAACTTTTAAAGACTTATTGTGTGTTGCAATTATTACAAATGTCCGCGGTGTTCGATTCCATATCGGAATAACACTTGTCCAGGTATTGGGAAAATGTTTTTTTACTGTCGGACGTTTGCTTGCGAGTCACAGGTATTTTATCTAGTATTTTTCTAAGCCTGGGCATCTCAATGTTCAACAGGGGAAGGGGAAGCATGTCTTCTACAATGAACCCTGTCCACTCGTCATAGACCGGCAAGCAGGATCTTTACAAGTTTTGTATTGTAAGCCTGCTTACATGGAAATATTTGATTTTCAATACAAGCTAAAAGTAAGAATAGGGCAATCCGTCAACTCTTTCAACAAGGTGTTCGGAGTACACCTGCTGCTTAATCATACTGGTCTTCATATGTTAAAGAGACTTGTTGGGAAAAGATTTGCAAAAAATGATCAAAGACATTGATATCAGCTGTACTTTTTGTGGTTGTAACGTTCCCCAATTCCTCTTCCCTGAGAACTACATCTTCCCCTTCCAAGATTGCTCAGAACTACAATTTCCATAACTCGGACTCAATCACCCAAATTACATTCACCTGCTCTCACCCAGTCTGTATATAAGACACGCACACACCATTGCCTCTTCGCGAGGTATTGTAAGTATCCTTTCTTCTAACTGAGCATATATTCTTGGATTGTTATTCTGTCCTGACCCGTGCATTGTGTATTCAGTATTTTGCCTTGGATTATCCCCTGTACCTTCGCTTGATCCTTCCTGCCTTGTTTCTGTATTTTCTGCCTGTATGAGGACCCGATTAGTGTACCGAACTCTGCTTGTCTGATTTGCCTGGATTTTGAATAAAGTATCGTTATAGAATACCTCGCCTAAACAATGGCTTGGAGGGAGCCGTTTTACAGTGGCTGGGTCCAGGAGGACCTACCATGGGACCTATACGACGCTTCCTATGAAGCATTTTGTGCAGAGCCAACGGCCATAGATGGCGACTATGTAATGTCTCGGAGAGTCTTCGAGACTCCCAGCCCCAGTCTCAAGATGGCCGCTCCCGGCCCCAGTTCCAAGATGGCCGCTCCCGGCCCCAGTTCCCAGATGGCCGCTCCCGGCCCCAGTTCCCAGATGGCCCCTCCCGGCCCCAGTTCCCAGATGGCCGCTCCCGGCCTCAGTTCCCAGATTGCCGCTCCCGGCCCAAGTTCCAAGATGGCCGCTCCCGGCCCCAGTTCCAAGATGGCCGCTCCCGGCCCCAGTTCCAAGATGGCCGCTCCCGGCCCCAGTTCCAAGATGGCCGCTCCCGGCCCCAGTTCCACAATGGCCTCCGGCTCCAGCTCCAAGATGGCCACTGGCCCCAGCTCCAAGATGGCCGATCCCAAGAGGGCTACCAGCCCCAGTTCCAAGATGGCCGATCCCAAGATGGGCACCGGCCTCAGTTCCAAGATGGACTACATCTAAACTGTGTTAAGGAAAGACCCAGAAGTGGATGGGGACTATCGGGAGTGGATGAACCAAGGCGGTCAAGCAATCAGTGACCATCCAGACCTACAGAGGTCGTCCAAGTTCTCCGACCAGCAGAGGTCGCCCAAGTTCTCCGACCAGCAGAGGTGGCCCTAAGTTCTCCGACCAGCAGAGGTCGCCCAAGTTCTCCGACCAGCAGAGGTTGCCCAAGTTCTCCGACTGGCAGAAATTGCCCAAGTTCTCCGACCAGCAGAGGTCGCCCAAGTTGTCAGAACAGCAGAGGTCGCCAAAGTCTCCCGGCCACAAGAGGCCACAGTTCCCGCTCCTCGGCCACAAGAGGCTACTCCCGCTCAAGCCTTCCGGCCACAAGAGGCCGCTCCCGCTCAAGCCTCCCGGCCACAAGAGGCCACTCTTGCTCAAGCCTCCCGGCCTTGTCCCCGAGCCTGAGCCTTGCCTTGTCCCCGAGCCTGAGCCTTGCCTTGTCCCAGAGCCTGAGCCTTGCCTTGTCCCTGAGCCTTGCCTTGTCCCCAAGCCTGAGCCTTGCCTTGTCCCCGAGCCTGAGCCTTGCCTTGTCCCCGAGCCTGAGCCTTGCCTTGTCCCCGAGCCTGAGCCTTGCCTTGTCCCCGAGCCTGAGCCTTGCCTTGTCGCAGAGCCTGAGCCTTGCCTTGCCCCCTGAGCCTGAGCCTTGCCTTGTCCCCGGACCTGCCCTGCTCCCCAGGCCTGCCCTTTTCCCTGAGCCAGAGCCTTCCCTTGTTCCTCCTCCAGGCTCCCTGCCAGTGCCTGACTCAGTCCCGATGCTTGCACTAGTCCCCGTGCCGGTGCCTTCCCTAGTTCCTGAGCTGGTGTATGCCTCTGAGCCATTGTCTGCACACGTCCCTGTCTGCAGCAGTCCCTGTGTCATTGTCTGTTCCATTTCCTTCGCCAAAGTCTCCCGGCCATAAGAGGCCGCAGTTCCCGCTCCTCGGCCATAAGAGGCCGGTCGCGCTCAAGCCTCCCGGCCACAAGAGGCTGCTCCCGCTCAAGCCTCCCGGCCACAAGAGGCCGCTCCCACTCAAGCCTCCCGGCCACAAGAGGCCACTCTCGCTCAAGCCTCCCAGCCTTGTCTCCGAGCCTGAGCCTTGCCTTGTCCGTCCTGATGCTTGTACTAGTCCCCGTGCCGGTGCCTGCCCTAGTTCCCGAGCTGGTGTATGCCTCTGAGCCATTGTCTGCACCAGTCCCTGTCTGCACCAGTCCCTGTGCCATTGCCTGTTCCATTTCTTGAGCCTTTCCCATTCGCTGAGCCTGCCCTTGTCCCAGGGCCTGCCCGTGTCCCAGGGCCTGCCCCTGTCCCCGTTCCAGTGTCTGCCCCTGTCCCCGTGCCAGTTCCTGCCCTAGTCCCCGGGCTTGAGCCTGCCCCTGTCTCTGTGCCCCTCTCTGTGTCTGTCTGTTTGTCTCTGTCTGTCTGTGCTGTGTCCTTCTAGGTTCCTGTGTCTGCTGTGGTTCTGGTGCCTGGTCCGCCTTTGCCTTGGCCCTCCATGCCCCTTCAGGCCTGGCCGCCTCCTGCGGGGCCATTGACTGCGCCTTTGTCGGCCCGGACTCTGCCTCTGGTGCTGCCTGCCTGGCCTCCGCCTCAGCCTTCGCTTCTGCCTTGCTCGGCCGGACCTCCCCCTGCCCGGACTCCACCTTCCGGACCACCGCTGCTGCCTCCGCCTTCTGGAACGCCGCTGCACCCTCCGCCTTCCGGACTGCCGCTACTGCCTCCGCCCTCTGAATCTTCGCTTCTGCCTTGCCCTGCCGAACATCCGCCTTCTCGTCCGCGGCTGCTGCCTCCGCCATCCTTCCTTCCTTGATCCTTCCTGCCTTGTTTCTGTATTTTCTGCCTGTATGAGAACCCGATTAGTGTACCAATCTCTGCCTGTCTGATTTGCCTGGATTTTGAATAAACATCAATATTAACCTATTCTGGGAGTATTATTTTAGTGGTGAACTACAAGAAACACTGGCACATTTATTTTGGTCTTGCCAATATACCACAAAGCTTTGGTGCAGATTGTCACAGTTTACTGCTGTTCATATTTACCCTCAGTTCACATTACTTTGGGAAAATGTATTGTTTGTAATCACTCAGTATAATAGAAAGTTTTCTTCTGAGTATTATGTGATACATTTAATAATTATTTTACCAAATTTTGTTTACATATTAATGTCAAAATTCTTGAAAAAAAGCCAAGCTTTTTGGAGCTGGCTGCCAATATATAACACTAAATTTTTTCCATATCTAACTCTACCAACAAAAAATCAGTTAGGTCATATGACCTCTGTAAGCTTTATTAAATATGTATATGAACGTATGAACGTAGACTCTTAAAATGTACAGAAGATGCTGTTTCCTGCTCTATATCCACCTTTCTCAATAAAGCTTGAATTAAAAAAAGAAATAAACATTTGGTTTGTCGAATTTGCCGTTAAGGGTGCAGACATCTTTGCGAATGTGATGATTTTAGACGAGAGTGAGGAGTAATCTAGACGAGAGTGAGGAGTAATCTAGCTAGCTAACAGATATTAATTGGGATGCTAACGAAAAACAGTACTAAAACATAATGTAAAACAAAATGTGCTCGAGTCTCCTCCTCTCTCTCACCGTCCACTGACCGTGTGAGCACAGGAGCCTCCAACCCCTTGTCCTCCTCATCTAGGGCCATCACCCCTGCTCTGGACAAACTTAATAAATGGTCTTTCACCAATTCAACAATCTCTGCATTTAGAGCATATTAACAGATCTGCTTTACGCAACCTCACCAATGACCCTAAAGAGGGCTCCTCAATAAACATCTCCACTGCAGATGCCGCCATACTGCCGACTAGCCAACCAAAGGTCACACACACACAGAAAAATACGAAAACTGGTTAACACTCTGGACACAAACACTTCCATACCCTGGTAACCCAGTAAATAGCTAGTCCATTTTCACACCCCACTACCACACCCCAGTCACCAACCACCGTGGCGCCTGAGCGGCGAGGACTGACATCCCGGACGAGCCCCCATTTGTTACGTTCAGCTCCCCACAAGGGGAGTGGGATGTCAACCACACTGCACAGGACACCAGAGGTTAGCAACAGAGGCGTGGGGTCGTGGGGCGAACAAGGACGCAGAGGCAGAAATGTACTGTTGCACAAAGGGGGTTTATTTACCCACGGTAAATATATAGATATATATGTGTATATAATAATAATAATAATGATGATAATAATACAAATGAAAATGGGAAAAGGGGCTGGACAGGACCAAAGAAAATAAATAATATATAGGGCGGCACCCCTAACCTGCTCTAACCTGACACACAACACAACACAGAACCTAAACCTGTACTGGCACACGATCAAGGTGCCCTACCCAAAAGTACAGGAATGGTCTGTCCAGATCTTTCCTAGTGTATATAACAGGGCAGTTTCCCTATGCGTGGTGTAAGCCCAGGGCGTCTTGCCTACACACTCCCAAGTGCGTCCCCTTTCCCCTGGGAAAAGAACAGAAAAACACCTGTTAATACACAATTTACAATAGTTCTAATACAATACACAATACGGACAATCATACACCAAGCTCTCTCACAATCAACCACAAAAACAGCAAAGGTATCACAACCAGTCATATGCTTGTAAGCAAAAACTGTCACACAGCCAACCTAAGCTCACAAACCAAACAGAGCACAAGACACAGAGCTCAGGCACAGACCAACCACATGAGCAGCAAGCCAGCACCCTAAGTGACACAAAATGGCTGTCTTACGTAGGAAGGAAGGGCATGATGGGATTGATGATAATTGCTGAAACTAGGTGTATGGGATAACGGAGGGGAGGAGTCTGTGATAAGTGAAGTGATTGATGATCAGCTGAACCAGGGACACATGTTGGAAATAGACAAACAGAAAGGAACAAACACACAGAACAGGACAGAAGCACAGCACAGAACAGCAATACAGACCAGGGCACAAAGCAAACATGGATATTGAGACTGGGGGACGTAACATAGCACATTTCATACACAATGGCAATTCAAGATGCTTTACATGAAAAGGAAAACATAAGAACATAAAACAGTTAAAAATAAAATTAAAACCAGTAAAAAAAATGTTTTATAGTACAGTATATATAAACAATAATAAACAAGAGAGAGAAATTATTTAAATAATAATAAAATGCAATCAGTTCGGACTTAGCACAGTGCTCATTCAGTAAATGCGTAGCTAAACAGATGTGTTGAGTCTGGATTTAAAGGTGACTACTGTTGGAGCACATCTGATCTCTTCTGGAAGCTGGTTCCAGTTTTGGTTGGCTCAAAAAAGTACTCCAAAGTATTAAGTAAAAGTACTTTTCTGAGTTTGATCAGGTAAAAGGAGTTCACATCCTACCGGTTACCATGATTGATTTTTTTTACTCTTTCTAATTGTTTTATATGTTACTGTTAAGATATTGGCTGTTTCTCAATCCCAAGAATGCAAAGAACGGACTTATGTTCTTGGGGAGAACGCTCTTGCTAGTTGTTCTTGGACGAATAAACTCACAAGGTGACGAGCACACAGAACGCTGCTGACAGTTTGAGACGATGTGCTCTTGCTGGTATTGCGCAATAATACAGATGCCTTCTGCAGTACCCAAACATAACGACATGTATTGAAAATAACATCCAGGCTTTTTCAGAACGGCAATAGGCTATTTTAGCGTTGGTCTCTGACTATGTACGTACATTATCTATATACAGTTGACTGAAATCAGCACTTAACTTCAATAATATTGGCAAACAAATGTGATCAAGTAGATAGAAATGTTAAGGTATAAAACAGGGTTGGCTCGCTAGCTAACTTACACCCACAGGCATTTATGCTTATGGAGACTCTCACTTCCGAAAACGTTTGAGCACATTTTCGATTTGCCATAATTTTTCGTAAAAATGCAAATATTTGAAATCTACACAGTTGATTTCTCACATCAAATGTTCTCAGAAGTGAATTTAGTGATGAAATTGTAGCAAAACGGCTCTTTATTAATCTGCCTCTCTCGGCTTCCCGGTCATTACTCGAATGCCGAAATGAATGCTGGGATATTTCTGCGGTCAAGTTCACACAAGTCACCAACCGATGCATCCTCGTTAAAATGGGCGTGTCAAGAACACTTCCGGGATCTTTAACCGTTCTTGCCAAAATGCTAACTTGTGTATTGGGACAGTACTTGGGCCACAAAAGATGACGTTTCACAAGAACACAAGTACAGACAAGAACACTGATTGAGAAAGGCTCATTAACTCCCTTTACCTGATCGATTTGGTCTTAAGCAGGGACTTCCCAAAACCTGTGAACTCAAGAGTTACTCAGAAAAGTATTTTTAGTCAAGTAAATGTCCACCTCTGCTTGGCTCAAAAATCTGACCTGATCAGACCTGAAGACTGGCGTGGTATGTTCATATTTTCTGGTTTTGCTTAGAATCCTGGCAGCAGCGTTCTGTATGAGCTGTAGCTGTCTTATGGTCTTTTTGGGAAGACCAGTGATGAGTCCATTACAATAATCCACCCTGCTGGTGATTGAAGCATGAACAAGTTTCTCTACGTCTTGTCTGGAAACAAAGCATCTAATTCTTGCAATTTTTTTGGTGTTAAAGAAAAAAACGTCATAAATAACACACTAATGTTTACATTCAGGCATCTCTTTTGACAGACAGATCTAGCTTCAATAATAGGAAAGATCAATATATCAAAGAAAGTACAGAAATGATCAGACAGTGCTACATCCTTAGTAAAAATCGATGAAATGTTTAGACCATTACTTACTTTAAAGTTTGTCCACGATTGTGTGTGGATCCATGTGCATGTTGAGTCAGATCAAATGTATTTAAAGCAGCTATGATATATTTTGCCATACTGCTTTCTGCGTTATCTATGTGAATGTTAAAATTCCTACCAATAGCAAAACAGTCAAACTCTGTTGAAATTGTTGATAACAGTTCTGTAAAATCCTCCACAAAGGCTAGAGTGTTTCGGAGGCCTCAAAATATAAATAAGTAGAATGTGTGGAGCACGTTTTAGCATAATACCCAGATATTTGAAAGAGATGTAATTCCCAAATGACACAAGTTTGCTTACATTGATAGACATCTATAAAAAGAGCAGCTAACCCCCCACCTCTCCTAACCCCTTTGCAGACAATCATAAAGGTAAAGTTAAGAGGGGCTGTTTCGTTGAGGATTGTTGCACTGCAGCTCTCTTCTAGCCACGCTTAATTTGGAAACAAAATATATGTTGTTTGTGGTTGTTAAGTTGTTGACTAGAAGTGATTTATTTTTAAGTGAACGGATGTTTAAAAGTGTTAACAGTATCATTTGTTTACCCCACAGCAATCTTAGTTTTACATGTGAAAGGCAGCAGATTAGATGGGTTTGCCCTAGACTTTCTATCATGTAATTGAACAGAAATACAGTAAGATACAGGCACACTGGTTTCCCACTTGTTCTGTAAGCATTTGGTAAAGAGCCACCAGGCAGTGTTGATAGTAGTAGCTACTCCCCCGCACTGTCCTTGCAGCCGGACAATTTTCTCATGGTTGCTGGTAAAGGGCGCCGTCTTCCTGCTCGGCTGGTGTCGAATTATATACTACCGACAGACACTTTCAACCGGTTTTCCCCACTTGACTCTGATTCAGGGCCTGAGTCGTCTCTCTTGGGGATTGAGCGGCAGACGCGTCTAAGCAGGACAGATGACAAAATGAAAAGTTTAGTAATCGGTGACTCCATTACCCGTAATATTAGACTGAAGAATCAGCCAGCGATTATACAGTGTTTACCTGGGGCCAGG